>CABHPP010123874.1:0-91996 GCA_902168425.1 Peromyscus attwateri
AAAAAATTTCACCTTTTAATATTTGAATCTTTAAACATATAGTATCATAAAATAAAAACAAATAAATTATGGTCACAAGGTCATCACAAGAAAGTTCTTTTGAAGTTTTTTTTTTACATTTTATTTTCTCTCTCTCTCTCTCTGTGTGTGTGTGTGTGTGTGTGTGTGTGTGTGTGTGTGTGTGCATGCTTGTAGTCTGGTGTGCATGCACATGCATCATGAAATACATGCGGAGATTAGAGGACACTTACCACAACTGGGTTTCTCTCTATACCATGTAAATTCCAGGGACTGAACACAGGTCGTCTGGCTTGGTGGCAAGTGCCCTTTCCTGCTGAGCTATCTCTTCAGCCTTGAAAGCAATTTCTAAAGAGTCTTAAAGAATAGTAATGGTGTTGTAGTAATGATTTGATCCAAGATTTGTTGCTTGAAGAGAAACTGGGAGGTACAATCTGCCTAAATATGTATATTCTGTATGTATATTCCGACACACTTGTTAAGAAAGGCTCCATTGCCCCCCCCTTTTTTCTTTAACTCATCTAATAGAGAGTTAAAAAAAAGCTCATCTAATAAGGAAATGCCAGACTTGGAGGCAGTAGCTAAAGAACACAACTGTGATTTTTATTTCTTTGTGACCCCTACAAGGGTGGGAACCACGTGGATCTATCATACAGGCAGCCTGGAACACTGTCTGATTTAAGGAGGGATGGAGATTATAAGAAAGAAGGTTGGAGATTTTACAGAATCCTGAGGCAGAAAAAGAGCCAGGCTCAGCCCTCTGGAGTCACACATGGACAGTGCCCTGCCACTCTAGACCAGTGGTTCCCAACCTTCCTCATGCTGTGACCCTTTAATACAGTTCCTCAGGTTGTGGTGACCCTGAACCACAAAATGATTTTGTTGCTACCTCATAACTCTAATTTTGCTACTGTTATGAATTGTAATGTAAATATCTGATATGCAGGATATCTGATATGAGGCCCCCGTGAAGGGGTTGTGACCCACAGGTTGAGAACCACTGCTCTAGGGTGAAAGCCCTACTCAGGCTGCTGCCACATTTAAGATACCACTTGGGAGCACTCCCCTGGAGTCTACATGAAGCTGCTGGTGCACACTTTGCTTCTGTCTTATTGGTCAGAAACCACCCATGTGACTGGCAGGGAACTATATTACTTCTGTGGGGTTGCCAACTGATACGGCAGTGAAAGTGGAGGGGAGGATGGGTAACCTGTAACCATCACTCAGTCCTGCAGATCACGGCTCCAGGTTGAATGCAGATGTGAGCTGGAAAAAGGGAGGTGGTGTCATCTCCATTTGGATCTCAATGGGAGACAATTGGATTCGAGTAAACTTGAATCTATGCTTCTGTTTTTAAATCTGTGTTTCTAAGATTTTGGAGGGAGGCTCTTTTTGCTGAAATATGCAAAACCATGGAAAAATAAGGAAAAAATATTTATCATCATTGGTAAATCATTGAGCATGAATCCCAATATGAATTTCCTGATGGGTGCAATGAGAGTGGTCCTGTAGCACCCTTGAGATAAGTTTTCAAGCTAGGTTATAATTTTATATGATTCAAGCGATTTGGTTTCCTTTGGAGACTGGTGGAGAACCCATCCGAGTTTCCTACATTGTAAGGGAAAGGGTAGAGGAGATAGGCCATTTGTGAGTAAGCTTTGGGTGGCTGTGATAAAATGCCCAAGATAAACAACTGAAAAAGAGAACAGGTTTATTTTGGTTTGTGGTTACAGAAGTTCCAGTCAGTGGTGGCTCGGCTAACTTCTTTCCAATGTCATCCACTGGGAATCCTGCCTTTAACACATGAGCATGTGGGGGGACATTTAAGATCTAAAACATTACAAACCCCAGGGGTCAAACTCCTTGACATGAAAAGACTGCCTTTCCTTTTTAATGATCATCTCCCAGAATCATGTGATAAATCACCAGGTGGCACTCTGTGCCATGGAAAAGTCAAAGTTGCTTGGTGAGTGTGCCGTGGGTCTCTTGAGTTTCATTTCTTCGTTCTCTTTTTTCCCCCTGAAGAAAACGAACGCCTGCTGTTCTGGCGTGGAAGCACATGCCTGTAATCCCAGCGTGTTATAGAGTGAAGGTGGGAGGAGTGTGGGGTTGGGGCTAGCCTGGGCTACATGGTGAGACCTTGTCTCAAGGAGGAAAAAATGGTTGCTGGGTAATCTCGGGTTATCCAGTAATTTCTTAATATTCTAATCATATGGGTGCGAGGCTTTTCACACCTGAAAGCTTGTGTGAGCTGAGAAGCAGAGAGGGTGGTGACCTCAAGAGGATGCTGGTGAGACTGAACTTTCTGATGCTGAAGTTCGGCTATAGTAGTCTGTGTTGAGACAGACTTCGAAGGTGTCTTTAAAGTAGGGAGTTTACCATCAGAAGGGACTGAGAATAAATACTTAATTTCTCTCAAATTTAGGGGTGCTCTACTGTTTTTGATAGGCTTCAAGAAGCTATTGAATATGTATGCGAATCTCATAGAGGGCCTCAAATATTCCTGAGAAAATAATTAAGAAATGAAGCCAATGCCGCTAATATTTCATTGTGTTATCACTTTAAGAGGAGCCCTTCAAGTACAGTTGTCAGAGCTAGACTGTCCTTCATAGTATTCACTTGCAGAAACACACGACAGAGGGTTAACAAGACGATATATACTTCTGAGTGTCCTTTGTTACTTCTACTGAAGCCAGAGGTTGAAAAGTGTTCACATCCCATCTCCTATCCCAAAGGAGCTTACCTGACTCGTGTTTGCTTTCTGTCTTAATTCTTCATAAAGACTCAGGAAAATGCTGGTGTTCAATAGTTATTGCTAAGGACAACTTGAGCCTCTGGGTTTTCCCTCTGTTACAATCTGTCTTCCTCCAGTTACGTCCCCTTCTGTGACTGGGGATGATGTCTTTTGGATCTTTTTTTTTTGTGTGAAGAGATCCCTTTCTTCTCATTGTACTCCCCATTTCCTGAGCCAGAGTGCTTAGGCAATTTGCTTGCATCTCCTGTCATCCGGTTTCTCTTTCCAGGGGCCTCACTGTGATAATTGGGTCACCTGGTTGGGATAGATGAATTGTTCTTTGGGGTGAAAGCATTGCACTTGTTACTCTTTCAGTCTCTCTCTGTCTTTGTACAGCACAGGGCTGGGATTTAAGAAACAGAGTACAGATCATAATTGAACTCTCTAGGCAAGGCTGACCTTGCACAGTACCTACAATTAGCTCCAGCAAGGGTACAAACGGGCTGTAAATGACCAGCATGAAGGTTAATTTAAATACAAGAGCAGTTAAAAATGGAACAGTTTGTCTTTTAGCCAAGATAAGACATTTTATGATTCATAAATGATTCTAAAATTAGGGATATGCAAAAGACAGATACCATCTGCAAAAAACAGCCTTTACTCTGTGTCACCAGGAGCTTGGCATCACTCAGGACAGGTTTATCCCTGTCCATATACACATGGTCCTTCACCAACATTTTGATTTCTGTAAACAATCTCCAAGTATACCCCTGGAGAAGACTTAACCATTTATTTCTCTTTCAAGGTAGTTGAATTTGGCTTGCTGTCTGCCTCCCAATGTGGAGAAGTCACCCAATGGACAATCAGACTAGGATCCCATCCATTCTCATTTTTACCTTTGACTTCATGGTACCAAAAGTCATTTAAGATTTTGGAAATGTGTTGTGTTTTGGCTGCATGGCTATGGAGAATGTGTTTTTATATATTTTGCAAATGTGTTTTTATATATTTTGCTAGAGAAAAGTCTTGCCTTATTTTCCTCATTGAGGCAGGAGGCAAATCTAGGTAAAATTTTTCATAGGCACTCAACAATCATTCTGTATTCAGGGCACAACCACAGGCATCATCAATGGACATCTTAAAACTGTACCTACAGCACATCTTACTAATTCACTAGAGTGATGACTCCCATCTATGTGGTATTAGAGCATTTTAAGATGGCCAAAGTTCTGATTTGTTAAAAAATAAAGTTCTAGACCATTTTTTTACCCATAGGAGGTGAAGGGGCCAGGATTTGTATCACCCAAATTATTTCAAGAATCTATTTCCAGAGGGAAGCCCGTGGGGGTTTCCCACCCTAAACTCAGAGACCTGTGCTTTTCCATCCAGCCTGGAGATGCCTCTTAAACATGCCTTCCTCTTTGTCTGCACTGCCTTCCTCCTTAGGAGCTCCCTCACCCCAGCGGCCAGGAACATTCTCTGGTCGTCTTTTCTTACTGTCACCTTCCACTCTCCATCCCGGAGAGCACATTCCTGTCACAGTTGTTTCTTCCACCCTCATTCTGCACATCAGCAGTGATGGCTTCCTGCAGAAGATTGGGAGCTTTTGTCTGGTAGAATAAGGAGAGGGAACGTTGGCATCTGGCTCTAGCCTTGGAGTCAGGTGACTTGGATTGTGTTGAGCATAGTTTCTTGTAGCCTGAAGCTGAGAAACCCAGGAACTGGGAAAGAACTTTAATAAAGCACCTCGAAGTGTTGAGTTAATGATCTTTGCTTAACATCTATTAGATTCTTCTCTGTGCATGCAGCATGCATGTGTTGTTGTTGTTGCTGTTGTTGTTGTTGGTGGTGTGTGGGTATGTGTGAATGCAAGTGTGTGTATGTGCAATGACATGCGCAGGACAACTTTTGAAAGTCAGTTCTCTCCTTTCACTTTGTTTTTGGAAGCAGGGTCTTCTCTTTTCTGCCACTGCATTGAGCACTCAAGACTAGCTGATAGTGTATGGTTGTTTTCACCTCCCAAATCTCTCTGTAGGAGTGCTGGGATTATAGATGGGTATTTCTGCATCTAGCTTTTTACATGTGTTCCAGACTTTGAACTCGACTCTCAGGTTTGCAAGGACTTCCACATGTTGAACCATCTCGCGGTGTTCACATCTATCAGACTTCTGTGCATTACTTCTATAACAGAGTTTAGATGTTGAGATTTGGCTTGAGCATATTACTTGTTTGGGCCAATGGAATGTGAACAAATGTGATATATACTCTGTTCTTAAAGCAATTGTGAGTTTCTGTTGGCTCATTCACTAATCCTTTCTGGAACAAGAATTGTTTTTTGCTAACAGGGGTTGCTGCTATTGCTTGAGTCCTAGGCAAAGAAAGACACATTGCTGCAAGGGTTGACCTGGGACATGAGCATAAAGCAGACGTTTCTTGTGAGCCCATCAGAGACTGTGGAAATCATTCCCTCTGAGGTTTGACTAGTAAAGTCCTTTAGGTTTTCTTTCCATTTTATTTTCTTCATTGTGTATGTATATGTGTGCTGTATATATGAGTTTAGGTATATGAGTGTCACAGTGTACATGTGGCGGTCAGAGGACAAGTTTCAGGAGTTGGTTCTCTCCTTCCACCATGGGTTCTGGGGTCTGAACTCAAATCATCAGGCTTGCATGTAAAGATCTTTTACTTAAAGAGCCACCTTGATAGCCCAGCTTCCTTTAGTTTGTAGATTCAGGTGTTCAAGAGGGTTTCTGTGCTGAAGGCATGGATGCAGTTGGTGGATTTTGAGGAACTGGATCACAAGATTACCAGTGGATGAATCCATCGATGGAGTCACAATCTCATGACATTGTTAGGAGGTGGTGAAATTAGGAGTGGATCCTTATTGGAGAAAATAGGTCATTGTGTGTGTCGGCTAGTTTTATGTCAATGAGACACGGGCTAGAGTTTTCTAAAGGGAGGGAACTCAATTGAGAAAAGGTCTCCATAAGATCTGACTGTAGGCGTTTTCTTAATTAGTGATTGGTGGGGGAAAGGGCCAGCCCACTGTGGGTGGTGCCATCCCTGGGTTGGTGGTTCAGGGTTCAATAAGAAAGCAGGATGAGCAAGCCATGGGAAGCAAACCAGTAAGTGACATCCTTCCACAGCCTCTGCACCATCTCCTGCTTCCAGATTCCTGCCCTGTTTGAGATCCTGCCCTGACTTCTTTCAATGATGGACTATAATGTGGAAGTGTAAGTCAAACAAACCCCTTCCTCCTCTACTTGCTTTTGGTAATGGTGTTTCATCACAGCAATGGTTAACTCTAACTAAGACACTGGGGATGGATGTGTCCCCAAAGGGTATAAATTGTCCTCCTCTGCCCTGCTTACTGGTGGCCATGAGGGCAACAGCTTTCTTCTGTCAAGTCCTTCTTAGTCTGTTCTACCTCACCACTGACCCAAACGCAGTGAAGTCAGCTGGACATGGACCTTTGCAACAATGAACCAAATAATCCTTCCTTTGCTCAGGTGTTTGTTGTAGCAGGAATCTTTAAAGTTCTTATTAATAAAACAAACCTGAGGCCAGTTATTGGGGTGAACACTGGAAGATCAGAGAGACAGAACCAGCCTCAGCTATCTCACCTCGCTGGATCCTCAGCTGGTTTTGCTTCCTCAGACTGGAAGCCTCTATGTCCTCATATCCGAATGACTCTCAGCTGAACTGCTGCTAGAAGCCTGAATGCTTAACCAGCCCAAATGTTTCTCCAGGCCAAAATGCTTCTAGTTTCTGGTCCTCACGCTTTATATACCTTTCTGCTTTCTACCACCACTCCCTGGGATTAAAGGCTTGCTTTCTGGGATTAAAGGCGTTGTCACCATGCCTGGCCATTTCCAATGTGGCCTTGAACTCACAGAGATCCAGAGGGATTTCTGTCTCTGGAATGCTAGAATTAAAGGCGTGTGCTACCACTGCCTAACCTCTGTTTAATATTGTGGCTGTTCCGTCTCTGACCCCAGATAAGTTTATTAAAGTACACAATATTTTGGGGAACACAATACCACCACAGTTTGTCACAGTGATGAAAAGTGACTGACAGCCTTGTCCCCAGAGACTGCCCCAAGACTGTACTGTGACTATCAAGGTAGCTCAAGGTCCCGGGGCAGTGGCTAGTACTCAAATGGTTATCGTCTCTCTGGGCACTCTCTGTGGGCATGCGCCTTCAAGGTTTGGATCTCTGTGGTCATGCTCTTCAGCAGGGCTGCCATGATCCATGGCCACAGCCACTTGTTTCTCTTCTTGGGGGACGTGGTCAGGAAGCAAAACCCATGTTCCTCTGTGTATGAGACATATAGGCTCCTCTTGCCAATGTCCCTAATTTGGGAGTACCTTTTATCTTGGGGAATCCCTTCCCATTATTTCAAGTTTCTACAAGAAATCCAATCTTTGATCTCAAATTCTCTTCCTAAAAAATGCACAAAGATTCATAGCTTTCTGTTTTCCTGTTTTACACTTGGTTTGCCCTGGGGCAAGGAACAGAGCTTATTGTACTTACTTAATTGCAGTGGACAAGAGAGGGGGGAAAAATCAGAGAACAAAAAGATAAGTTAGTACTTCAGATTGCCACTTAATCACATTTCTATTTTAAGGCAGTATTTCTCGACCTCAGCAGTATTGACTTTAGAGCTAGATAAATCTTTGTTGTGGGCAGCTGTCCTGTGTTGTACAGGTTGCTTAGCAGCAACCCTGGCTTCTACTTGCCTGATGCCAGTAGCACTCTTTCCCCTCTCCGTGACAACAGAAATGTCCCCAGATGTTACTTAAAGTCTGTAGGAAAAGGAGTGGAATCCCACCCAGTTAAGAGCGATGGATTAAAAGAATATCCTTAGCTCTAACCTTTGTTTTCTCTAAGATTTAGCAGAGCATTTAACACATGGTAGATACTTAGTAAATATTTTCTGAGTGAAGGAGGTCAATTAGTGGATTCTATTTATATTTCAACTCTGTCTGCCACTCATTTTGAAAGGGGAAGTGGAAGAAAACTCACGTGCTTCTCTTAAGTGTATTTTATGCCTTTCTGTAGGCACAGGATGCATACAGGTGAATGTTCAAGCTAATTACTCCGATGGAGGAATTCTAATGAAATTCTGAGGCCAGTCACTCAGCCCGTGAGGTCCTTAACACAAAGTTAGACGACAAAGAACATTTACGAAAAGAAAATACAGTAAGTAATTTATATGCCAGAGACTAAATCCTGGGAGGTCAGAGTCAAGTATAGTGCTCTTCCATAGTCACAGTCCTTGATGTCAGTGCTTGAGTTATTAGCAAGAGTACAAAAGGATGTAGAAGTAGTTACAATGCCCCGATGAAAATAAAACCACATATGCAGTCATGCACCTTAGTGCCTTGGAAGACCTTTCTACAATGAAAGGAGTTTTTCCTGTGACAGATGAGGGCTTCTACACAACCTACTTTAGCAGGGGTGAAGATTCCACATTAGGCAAGGGAAGAGATTTTATATATATGTATATAAATTTTATATTATATATAATTATATATATCATAACTTTTTGAGTCCTGTATGTGCACATGTTAGAATTCGGGGAAGAACTTATAGCCATATTGCTATTTATGTCTTACAGGAAGTTAATCCTACCTCTTGGACACAACGGCAACCCAATTATGAAGGCAGACAGGCTAGAAGGGGATTAGCGTTGCCCGAGTTCCATGCTGCTCATTGTCTGGTTAAAGTGAACGGAGGTGCTTTTATCTTTAGACACACAACAGATAGCCTGTCATCTCAGGCTTTTAGAAATTTAAATATGCAAGCACTTGGCAGAACAGGTATCTCTGAAACCTTTCTTAATAACAACAGGCTGCTGTTCCATGCCTGGGGTACAATTTAGCAGGTACATCTCATTTTGGCATATGTGTGAAAAGGAAAAACCCTATGTAGTAGGATTACTTTACCAATATGATGTTTCAGAAATAGCTGAGATTTAAATTGCCATGGGGCTGTATTATTAAAGTGAGAGATTTATGCAGTGTACACTACAAATCCCTGGAGAGATAAATGTGCTTATATTATAGGTAAAAATCAGAAAGGTAAATAGCAAGTCTGGATACCATTTTCTTTTAAGTGGTATTTTAGTTGTGTGAGGATTTCTTAAGGGCAAAAACAGACAGAGCAATGTTTAATCAGAATGAAAAATTAGACTCAGAGGGAACCAAGAATTTTAAAAGAAGCTTATTTTTTCAGACAATAAGTTATGACTGCTGACCCTTGAATAGATAACTTTTTTTTTTTTAACCTAAGAAGGGTTTTTTTTCCTTTAAGAGCTCTGCCTAGGAGTGTTGAGATGATACTTCGATGACCTACTGGTTCCTTTCCTTGTGGTCATCATCATTCTCAGTGACGGTCCCACCCCAGGAATCCTTAATTTCCAAAGGTCCTAGTGGAAACAGCATGTCCTGTATGAGTCTCCTTCTCAGAACTCACTGCCAACAGGGAGACATTCCAGAATTCCCGAGTTTCTCCACACTGACATCACTTCCCGCTTCCTCTCTCTGTTTCTGGCACTGCTTCCAGGAGAGCAAGCTCCAGGTTCCCCTTGCTCACAAATTCCTCTTCCACTTAACCTTAATCATTCTTCCAATGAGTATCTTGTGGGTGTCTCCAGTTAATTTCAAAATGTGGTTACATTGGTAGACTTCAGCTGGTGTTGTAGATAGTCCAACTCTCTGGGATATTAGCTGACATGACAAAGAAGCTCTTGTTAAAATGTTTAGAAATCCTGTGTAGAACGTAAGCATGGTGGTACATGTCTGTAATCCCAGCACTTGGCAAGCTGAGGCATGAGGATAATGAGTTTGAGACTAGGCTGGGCTTCAGAGTGAGTTCATGGCTAGCCCAAGGTACATTATAAGACTCTATCCCTGTTGAGCCTTTATCCCAACCAAAAGACAAAAAGAATCTCAAACGGCCTCATCTTTGAGCTGACATTGCTCCCCGCTCTCCAAAACTTCTCAGTGATGTGGAGGATCTCAAAGATGGGAAGGTAGCTTGACATACCCTCATGTTGTTTTGTGACATCTATTGACATCTCACCAACTTGGAGAATGCCAAGATGGACTTTATATGTAGAAGATGCTAGCTGTGCCAAGGCTGGAAGTGAAGAGGTTATCCTGCTTAGAGGTGGAGAATCGAAGCACTAGTGAGAAATCAGTAAGGTATCACTTCCATGAAGACACCACCCACTGGAGATCAAGACCATAATGGGCAGCTAAATTCCAAGGAGGAGCTGAGTCAGCTGCTCATACACAGGGCAGTGGTTCGAGGGTATATAGGCTAGAAAGTGCTGTGTGGAATTTTCATAAAACCAAGAAAGGAGATACGGAAATAGGTAAACTTATTCATAACTTTCACAAATACGTATTGTGCTTTTGCTATATAATAAAGATAGAGCTCACAGAATGAGGTCGCCCAGCAGCATCTAGTCGGTGAGCTCAAGTTCAGAATCTGGTATACTTGGGGCGTTTGTGCAGCTCTAAGAAGGGTACATGGGGATGACCTGCCAGAATGATACTGCTCAGGAGCAGCCTGGGGTTTCTTCTCTAGGGCCAAGAACATCCTCTACAGCTTGCAAACCCAATTGCTTAGCGGAGTATGAGCTGTTGACGTAATGCCTGGCATCTTAGTGAGAGAATAAACAGCAGGATGTGGCCGAGGGCTACCATTGCTGGCCATGCCAGGATGGAAAGTAGCAAACACCTTCTGCTTAATGACCTCTTAGGTAGTAGGAGCAGAGAACCCCCATGTAGTCAATGTCATCCCTGCTTCATGTTGCACCCATCTCTTTCCTACAACCATTTTCTCTCCTTTACCACATAGAACCAACTCTCAGTCACATTCTTTTATTTCTAATCATTCTTCAAAGACAGGCATATTGAAGTACTTTAGAAAAAAAAAAAAGGCAATTTGGGCTCTCTGGAACAGTTCCTTATTCTTCCTGCCAAGTATGTCCTAAGTCCACAGCAGGAAGTTCAATTAGCAAATCCATGAATCAGGGTTTTAATTATACATTTCTCTGAAAGGAAAATGCTGGCTTCGCTTCTGTCCTATACCTTGTTTGCAGGAACCTCAGCATGACTTTGACTGAGCCTGGGTCCCTGTGGTGGAATGTGAGGTGGTAAAATGCAAACATGTTAGTGGAAATTCTTTCGCATCCGTCCAGGGGCATTTCTGTATTTAGTAAGCAGCAAGGATTCTTAGTTGTATGAAAAAAAAATCAGAATTGATTCTAGAAGTTTAAGGAAGTACCCTAATTAAGAAGTTACCTAATTATCATTTCCCGCTGTGTCTATAGACTGTATCTGATTTTTAAGTCATGACTAAGCATTTGAACAGTATGCTCCTTTTGAACATGTTCTCTACTATTCTCTTGCTTCCCCCATTAGATGCTATGCTCTTTGAGGTTGGGATTTTTTCCCTCCCCTTTCCTCCTCTTCCATTCCCTTTCTTCCTTTCCTTGCCTTCTTTCTCCACTGGAGCTTTTGATCCTGGAGGTCATCATCAGTAAGTATCTCTCCTCAGTATCCTAGGGAGAACTTGTCCTTCAACAGCTCTCCGATTTGATATATTGAGGGTAGAGTGGACACCTTGGCAAAAGGGCTGGATGTGGGTGCTTAGGCCCAACCCTGTAAGGCTGTGGCCCATCCTGTCCTGGGTGAGTCCAGAGAAGCAGCATTTGTCAGGCAGAATAGCAGATGTTGCTGAAGACGAAAGCTCAACCAGCTCTCAGAGGCTGGGGTTGGTTCAGAGGGTTACAGGTTTCCTGACACATAGGATTTTGCCAAGTCCTTTCTAGCCACCGATAAGCTAATTCTTTGAAAATTGTCAATGTTGTTGTGACAGCATAGATGCATAGTAACCTTGACCTTTGCTGCTGTAAGATTTAACCTTGTGAATAGTCCCAAACCGTGGCTAGACTTCTTCAACCCCCATTTAACAGAAATGTAAAGTTGCCTATGTAGCAGGTGGGGGTGGGAATGGATATTACTGTCCGGTTACCCTTCCTCCTTATTTACGAAGGACTAGGACTGCTCTGAAGGGTTCTGTTACCTCAGCCACTCTTCCTTCTGTTTCAGCACTCCGTGTGGGCGAGAAGCAGAGTAAGTTGGGGGCTCTGGATTTACAATTAATTTTATCTTACTATAACAAATAATAATATACCTCCATGTTGGCTAATCATATCTAAGGTAGAAAAGGATTTATGGGCCACTGAGGAACTAGAATTACCACTTAAAAAATGTGAGTCTGAGATGTTTAAACACAGGAATAAAAAAGACATGGGACTCATAAAGTAATTCTAGATGCAGTATGAGGATACGATTTAATGAAGACATTGTGAACTTTTAGGATATTTCTATTAAAGACATTCAATATAGGCTCAAGGGGTTATACTGAAAAGGAAAAAAAAAAGCTTTGGAATTGGCTCTGAGATGCCTTCAGGTATTTTCGTCTTGCATTTTAAAATTATTGAAAGTATTCCTTCTCACATTTATGTTATGAAAAAATTTTCTTGTGTGTGTGGTATTTGTATATATTTGTGGGAATATGTGCATGTGTGTGCTCATGTAGAGGCCAGAGATTGACAACTGGTATCTTTCCCAAATGCTCCCACCTTTCTTTTTGAGGCGGGCTTATTACTAAACTTAGGGTTCACTGATTCATCTAAGCTGGCTGACCACTGAGCTCCAGGGATCTACTGGTCTCCATCCTCCATGCCCCAGCACTGGGGTTACAGATGTGTGACACAGCAGCCTACATTTCACATGGGTGCTGAGTGTGTGCACTCAGGCGCTCACATTTACACAGTAGGTACTTTAATGGCAGAGCTGTTGTGTACCCAGCCCTATCTTCCAAAAATTGTCCCACAGATTTAAATAGCTTAAATAATGTATATGTCCATCAGTTTGGGCTGTCATAACAAAATAGCATATATAGGCTGAGTGGTTTAAACAAGAGGCATCAGGTTTAGAGTCTGTCAAGTTCAAGGTCAAGGTACTGAAAAATTTATAAACCTAATTACTTCCCAAAGGCTCCTCTTCAAAAGAGCCAAGGACACAAACTTTCAGTCTAGAGCATTGTAACTTGCAACATATATAAATATGAAAATTCTGAAATTAAACTATTACATTCCTCTTTTCAAATTATTTTATTACATCCCTTTTAAACATACCTACTATATTTAAGAGTCTAAATATCACTGTAACTTACACTGACACTCAGTTTTCTTAACATATTTTCCTTATTAGAAGTCTCAAAATGTTAACACATTTTTTTCTATATGGATGATCATTATAGGTTGGGCCAATTTATTAGGTATTAAAAATAAAATTGGCTGGAAAATTTTTGTCTTGTCTCTATGGATGAATATATGTTATTACCTATTCACATTATTACTACACACATTGTTTCACAGTGTTGTGGATTGAAGGCAGGGTTTCACGTGCTCCACAAACACTGTGCCACTAAGTCTCGGCGTTGCCTGCTCTAGAACCAAAGTGCCAGCATCTTGTCCTTTGAGTTTTTATATTTGCAAACACCCTGTCCACAGCTGAGTCAGTGTTGTTACTAGTGCCAACCAAGTCCTTTGGTTCCTTTCCAGTCAGACACCCAGAGATCACCCAGTAATCCTTCATTAGAGCAGGAACAAAGAGTTTCTCTCTCTCTCTCTCTCTCTCTCTCTCTCTCTCTCTCTCTCTCTCCCTCTCTCTCTCTTTCATTTTTTTAACCAGTGGATTGACTCTGTTTTTATTTAACTGGAATAAAGCTATGAATTGGACACCATCTGACTTTAGAAATGGTATGTGATTAGTAAGACACTTTCTTAACAGCAATGTTTGAAGCATCCCTTGTTGCCTGGAGGTTTCTGCATTGCACAGTAGTGCAGGATGTGAGATCCAGCAGGGGTGAGATCTGCCCTTCTTTCTGTCATCTAGAAAAGGGTTGATGTGAACGGGAGGAGGGAACAGAGATCTAGAACACTGGCCTGAGTACATTTGTTCTCAGGGGGTCATTTTAAGAAAGAGAATATATGGCATCTGAGGACCTGGAAAATGAGTCTCCTTGACTGTCAGGGAGCTGAGGTGAAGTTTTCATACACATCCTTCTTAGAAGATCACTCATTTAGAACAGGTTGAGTGGATAGGATTATACTGCAGGAAACAGGCTCTTTGGGTAAAATCTTAAAGTTTTCCAGTGATTGGTGAGAAAAGAGAAAGAACGGTATAAATAATGATAAGGTGGTGAGCAATTGCTTTCCATTTATTGAAAAGATAAGAATCAGTGTTATGAATTTAGGATAGAATTCTACAAAGTTCATTGGGATGTACCGTCAGGTCCTTTGGGGGGAGGTTAGGGAAAATTGTTAAACTGGCTTTATGATAAAAATATTTAAGCCGGGCGTTGGTGGCGCACGCCTTTAATCCCAGCACTCGGGAGGCAGAGGCAGGTGGATCTCTGTGAGTTCGAGGCCAGCCTGGGCTACCAAGTAAGCTCCAGGAAAGGCGCAAAGCTACACAGAGAAACCCTGTCTCGAAAAACCAAAAAAAAAAAAATTTAAACTTTGAGAGAATCATAATAATATACTTTTTTGATTAAGGTTAGGCTAGGAAAAAAGACAAATAAGGTGAAACTTATTTTCAACACATATGTTTTCTTGATTTGACTATATGGAGAAAGACTTCCTTGCTAGTGGTAGCCACACAATGGGCTCTGTTTTCCGATAAGTTTTGCTGTGTTTTGCTACAGGTTGAGCAGCCCTAGAAGATTTATGGTTCTTTACACATATGAAATGATGGCACATATTCATTGATCCATAGGTGAGAGTTATTAGTCAAAGACTGAACAGGATTTTAGTACAAGATCCTCCATTACTAGATTTATATGTAAGTAATGCTGGCCTTTGACAGCCTTTAACTTTTCACATTTTAGTCAACTGTCAATTACCTGGTGATCTTTCCACATGCAGGAGTAGATGGCATGGACGCAGTGCTGAAATGCACAGTTATGATCCTGTGGCACTCAAAACCTCCTAAATAGGGCTAAGGATGCTTCACAGTGGAGAGAATGAAGTCTCATGTCTGCTTTATCATTGAGAATCTGGTTCTATCTTTTGATACTACCACGGACCAGAAATGGGTCATACACAGACCATTGATCTCTTTGACTTCCAGTGCCATTTGCTAAGAAATGAAGCTTTCAGTCAAACCCACCTGAGTGCAAGAGGCATAAAGTTAATGTAAAGGGGTGAGGTTGCAGGATTGGGTGATTAGACCCAGAATGCAGCCTCCAGAAAGCCTGTGCATGGGCATTCATGCAAGTCAAACATCCGTACACATAAAATAAATACATTGAAAAGAACGTGACACCTAAGATGCTTTTTACCTTTAAAAAGAAAATAAAACCAACTGGATTTGATGCCCTCCTGCATTTTTTGATTACTCAGAAGCACTCTTTCATGTAACCAAGCAAATAATGTGAAAAAGAAAAGGACACAAATATAAAAAATGAGATGAGTCAGTGTGGTGGTTTGAATAAGAATGGCCCCCAAAGACTCAGAGATTTGAATGCTTGGTCACCAGGGAGTGGCACTATTAGGAGGTGCGGCCTTATTGGAGTAGGTGTGGCCTTGTTGGAGGAAGTGTGTCACTTTGAGGTTTCAGATGCTCAAGCCAGGCCCAGTGTCCCTCTCTTCTCCTGCTGTCTGTGGATCCAGATGTAGAACTCTCGACTCCTTCTACAGCACCATGTCTGCCTGCATGCTGCCAAGCTTCCCACCATGATGACAATGGACTGAACCTCTGAACCTGTAAGCCAACTCCCAATTAAGTGTTTTCCTTTATAAGAGTTGCTATGGTCATGGTGTCTCTTCACAGAAATAGAAACCCTAACTAAGACAGTCGGGAAAGGAATTAGACTTCTGTTGACTGTGTTCTTTTTTCGTTTAGGGGAGGTGAATCTTTCTAAAAGACAAAAATGGTGACATGAAATCACTATTGAGAAAAACAGAGCCAGGCAGAAGGTGTTTGCTGTGCTGTCAGCAGCTGAGGAAGTGCTCAGGGGTAGAGGGTTTGTCTAGCATGTCCTAGTCCTGCTTCCATACCCAGGAGAACAGATATGAACCTTCTGTCTATACATCTGTGTTTGTCAAAGAAGCACTTCCACAAGGATTCCAGAGCACGCTGGTCCCACCGTCCCCCCTGTCTTTATATAGCTTACACACCTGAGCCAGGGACTGATAATTAGCATAGACACAAGTCTTCATTGTGTAACTCTCTTTGCTTAAATCTTTGGAAGAATAAACTCAAGCCTGGGAAGCCTACGGAATAATGTAACTGTCTGGTTTTCTTCAATAAAAGAGATACAAAGTGACTTAGGCTGTCTTTTGGTTTCCTGGGAAATCCGAAGTCATGGTCTCAGGCAGCAGCCTTCCTTTTGAACTGAGCACTGGGTAAGATCGGAAGGTCAGCTGCTTCCAGCATGTTCTGTTTTATAACGTAGAACACTGTAAAACCATCTTGGCTCATCTAATACCACATGAGAAATCTGCGGTTTCCCTCATAAGGGCAAAAGAGGCAGCAAAGTGCCCATTATTGCTACACGTGGCTTCTGACAATTAGCCATATTCCAGAGGCAGGATAAACCTTTCCATGGGAAAATTGGAGATGCCACGTGCCTTATTAGCCAGGATTAAATTATTTGCCGTCAAATGTGAATCCAGTCAGGACTTCCAATTATAATTCAAAAATGTTTTCTGTTTGACATGGCAATATAAATAACACACTGTGGTGAACAAATCAGATAAAGCAGAGTTTCAGGAGATGCATGGGGAATAATTACCAAGAAGCAAGAAGAAAGTTTTAAGTGGATGGGTGAAACCTGACTGGAATAAGCATCGCCCTCCTCTCCATAAATTGCTGGGGAAATGGTCCTCATGAAAGCAGTGACACCTTTAGCCTTGTAAGTCGTGAACATTCCAGGAACGGCCCAGTTTTTGTGAGATTCGTTTAATTGTGAATAGGGTGAGGGAGGACATTAAATCATCACTTAATTTACAGTACTAAAGGAAGTAAACTCCTAACTGATGTTAACAGAATGAAAACATTTCTTTAGGGTTTAACTTGATATAATAAAAACTGATGCCTCGGGATTTAGCAAGAGGAACGAACACAAAATGACGAGTGCATCGGACTCTGTGTTACTTAAAAGTAGCCAGGAACGTGGGAGGACTCCTGACTGCTGAGTAATAAAAGCACCGTAGTAGTAGAGGAAGTAAAGTTGATGGAGCCAACATGTATGAAATGTCTCCTGTGCGCCTGCCCATGGGCTAAGTGCTCTAGGTATATGCAGAATCATTGCAGCCAGCGGCTTGGAGTGAGACCTTTAGAAATTGACTACCTGGGCCTGGAGCTGACCTAACGAGGCTTTGTGAGGTTATATGGCCTCTCTGTGAAGACTGCTTAGTGTCAGGGGAAGCTGTTTGACAAAGATGTAGCGTAAATTACATATATAATTATATATGCATATATTATTTGGCAAATTCACACAGCCACATTAAAACATAAAATGAAACAAGCAAATTCTTATTTATTATTTTCTTAGGTATTATAGTCTGGCCTCAAACTCACTATGTAGCCAAGGATGACCTTGAACTTCTGATGACCTTGAAGCCTCCACCTTCCAGTGCTGGGATTACCCATGTGTTCCATCATGCCCAATTTATGCGATGCTTAGGATTGTACCCAGGGCTTTGTGTACACAGGACAAGCACTCTTCCAGCTGAGCTACAACTCCAGCCCGTTAAGTTTAACAGTGTGTTTTGTTTAATCAGATACATCAAGAATGCTATCAACATCTAATCAGTATGAAGTTGTTAATGAGATACCCTATGTTGGTTGCATCATCTTCCAAATCAGGTTTGTGTTTTACATATGGGCTTCTGTGTGTAATAGCCATGTTTTGCCAGTGGTCACTATGCCGGACAGCACAGTTCCCCACCCCAGACAGCAGTGGTTGGCTCTCTTTGTGGGCTTTGGGCTTCTTACAAGGTATTAATGGCATGGTTGTCACCCTTACCTCAGGCGCAGCAGTCCTTAGCGTAAAGAAGATGATTGTGTCTACTACGCAGCCTATATCACATCTTTGACACTTCTAAGACTCATCATTTCCTCCCTTTAGGAACCCAATGTGTTTTTAAAGTGACACGAGGAGAGTTTAGAAGATTCCTGGTTTTGATGAATTCAACATACTTTTATCAGGTTAGGCACAACCCCTGTGCCTAAGGAGCTCACAGTCTGGTGGTGGTATGCATTAGAGAAAACGAATAATCAATAAGGTAGTCTTGAGTAGGTATGTGGGAAACCAGCCTAGGAACAGAGTGAATTTGAACCCAGTAGAAGGAGAGCTTTGCTGTAGAGAAAGATCACTAGAGAGGGACTCTTCAGTGAGACCTAGGCAATACACAGCTGAAAAGAGTGTGTCCTGGCAAGGCAGATCGTATTTCGGGGGATGGCACAGATGAATTCATTAAACTGGAGATTTCAGTTAAAGCCCACTAACGATTGTGGTTCATAATGAAGAGTGCCCTTTCCTAATTAGTGAAAACATTAATGACTCTCTTTGCTTTGGCTCAGGTTATCTATTTATTTATTGGTTTGTCAAGACAAAGTCTATAGCTCAGGCTGGTCTGGGATAGACTGTGTAGCCCAGGATTGCTTTGAGTTCACATAATCTTCCTTGCCCAGCTTCCCAGTGTTGGGATTACAGGTGTGATAATCACCACACCCAGGTGGCCAGGTTATTTGTTAATGATGGAGATGCTCAGCCTGGAATATGAAAATCTTTCCTTTCTGGGAGATGTTAGGGAAGCTCCTGACAATTCCATTTCACAAGTGGCATCTGTGGTCATTGAACTCTGATTTTCACTAAATTCAGTTGTTTCCTAACCAGAGGATGTGCTCTGGCAGAAGAGAAATGACCATGGGACTTGGCAAATGCATGGGAATATTGTTTAGATCTTAAGTGGTATATACACATAATTACATTTCAGGATACTTATTGTAATTTATGAAACTGGATTTCGAAGTAGTGCTACCTGAGAGGACCATGCAGGCAAGGACATGACCAGCCATATATTTTCCAGCCCAGGGATGGCAGATGCTATTTACATAGATGAGCCTACAACATGCTTAGAGCATTACTATATATTCATACACACTAGCTCATTTAATTCTTACATTATCCCTAAAGGGTGTTAGCACTCTATTGCTGCCATAATAAACAACCATGAATATGGGTTAAACAAACATGCACTGTCCAGTTGTGGAGGGCAGAAGTCCTCCAAGTGGGTCTTGCTAAAAGTCAAGGATTTTTTTTTTTTTTTTTTTTTTACAATTATACTGAGATCTCATCCAGGTGATGCAAGATAATCTCCTATTTTAAGGTCAGCCAGTTAGTTAGAAACATTAATTCCACTTGTATCCTTAATTTACCTTCACCACCATGTGAGATATTATAGTTATAGGTCTGAGGGATTAGAATGTGGATACCTATTTGGGGGTGTTAGCCTACCACAATAATAAACAGTATGATTTCTACATGGTACAGGCAATAGAACTCAGGTACGCTAAGTAATTTGCGTGAAGCCACATAGCTTCGAAAGACCAGGCTAGGATTTGACCCTGGCATTAGAGTCCATTCTTTTGTTATGGAATTTGTGACCCCTGGGAAAAGACCATAGACTCATTCCAATTATAATTAAAAGATTTATTGATTACTGCTGGCAGGACAGCAGTCTCTGAGCCAAATGAGATTGTGGTGTGAGGCAGGGTGAGGGAAGGATTTTTAAAGGTGAAAACCACCAGAAAACCTTGAGTATCTGCACAAGCAAGCCAAGGCTGTTCTGTCTGCCAAGATTAGGTAGTCAAGGGGACCTCAAAATTATCCTTGAATGTCTGCATGAGCAGGTTCCAGAAGCCAAGAAGCGGTTAGTCATATCACAACAAGTAGATGGTCATGGCTCTAGATTTTTGGGTGGGGAGTCACTGAGTTAGGGTTACTGGGAACTTACCTTCTAGGGACTGGAGTCAGAGAAAAATGGCTGGTGGATCCCAAGGTGGATACCTAGCATAACATGGAGTTTTTTTTGTTTTGTTTTGTTTTTTTCATTACCATTTTAATCTCTAGATTATCCTATCTCTTTTCTCTTATTGCACTTGGCTATACAGGGTATGTACAGCCTTTTCCACGCAATATATAATGCACTTTGCCATATTTCCCTCCACATTCTGCTGCCCCCTTAGTGCCCCACTTCTATTATTATTATTTTCTCCCCTAGACATTTGAATTTCTACTTTCATGTTATCTGTACATATATGATCTTATGTATCTGTAGCTATAATGCTGTGTTTGAGACTGACTTAATTTGCTTAGTCCGATTATTTCCATCTGTCCATTTACCTGTCTATGACGTAACTTTCTTCTTCTTTATGGCTGATAAAAATTTGATTGCAAATATCCCACCTCTTCTGTTGTCGCAGTAGCCAGCGCAGGCTCTTCCGCACTTGATCTGAGCCAGAAGGCCAAGAAGTGATATTACTGGCTTTTCTGAGCTCAGTGCTTATCCACATTCTCTTTTGCACACACTCCACATTGTGGTCTGGGTTCTCTGACACTAGAGAGGTGACTGGGGTGACTCCAGCTCCTTCAGGATAGCACCTATCTGCCTAGCACAGAGCCTCCATCCTTCAGGATAGCACTGACCTGCCTTGCGCAGAGCTTCCATCCTTCCGAGCACGCTGCATCTTTCCTACCTCATTTATCAAACACTTACTCAGAACTGAACAGACACCATGCTCAGTTTTGAGGAACCCCAGACTAGCGAACCAACACAGCTGCCTTCAGATGGGTTACAGCTGCAACACAAAGAGGCAGAGGACTAGAATTGCCAACCGCTGTTACAGAGTTCCATGCAGGGATGCTGTCTCTTAATTCTGTCTCCACAGCGCATCTGGATGGTTCATCACCATAGCTGTCCTGTAGCCCAGACTGCCATCTCCTCTGTGGCATGTAACTCAAATTGCAAAACGGTCTTGTTAATAAAAAAAAAAACTGGAGCCAGATATTGGGGGTGAATGCTGAAAGATCAGAGAAACAGAATGAGCCACAGTCAACCTTACCTTGCCAACTCCTCAGCTGATCCTGTTTCCTCAGACTGGAAGCCTCTGAGTCCTCATCTGAATGGATCTCAGCTGAACTGCCTTAGTTCCTGTTTCCTCACGCCTTATATACCTTTCTGTGTTCTGCCATATTACTTCCTGGGATTAAAGGTATGTGTCCTTCCCAAGCAAGGACATGAGATCTCAAGTGCTGGGATTAAAGGTGTATGTCACCATGCCTGGCTCTGTTCCCAATGTGGCCTTTAATTCACAGAGATCCAGATGAATCTCTGCCTCCTGAATGCTAGGATTAAAGGCATGTGCCACTACTGCCTGGCCTCTGTTCTCTGATCCCCAGATAAGTTCATTAGGGTGCGTAATATATTGGGGGACACAATATATCACCACAGTGGCATGGACACCAGTTTCTTAAGTTGTCTTCCCAGCTCCCTATTTGGATCCATACAACAGTCTCCAAGGATGCAATTGAATACATTTTAAAAAGCCTGCAGACCAGTTCTTACCATCTTCCTGCTTTAAACGGCCCTATCTGCCAACAGATGGTGTGACTCAGCCTTTAGGGATCACTTTAAGGGATGGGGGTGGGAGGCAGGGTGGAAGTGGGGTATAAAGAAGGCTTTTTCAAAGTTGTTGTCTGACTGTCATTTTGTGGGTATTCTCTTTAGGACATTTGTGGGAGGCCAGCTCCCACCTTTTACAGGGTTCTTATGAGGAAGAGATAGGCATAAGGAACTTCTAGATAGAAAGATAGAGGAGATGAGACAGAAACACAGGATAGCTTCAGGAGGACCTGGGTCCCTACCCAACGGCCCCTTCTGTCTCTTCAAGGGCTTTTTTTTTTTTATAACAATGCCAAGGGCAGGGCAAAAGACTTCTCCTTGCTAGATCAAAGCATACCTCACAGCCAAGTGCAGACCCTTCCAAACACCTGGTAACCACACACGTGGTCAAGCCATCCTCTAATGCAGCTCTGCTGGGTAAAGCAAGCTCAGATCTCACTAGGAAACCTCTGTGGGCTCCCACAGACATTTTCTAGGGACTATAAATTTTTCTTCTTAATAAAAGCATGAAGGAGCCTCTACTATGTTACTTAAGACACACGCAAACCCATAGCAAGCTCCGGCATCTCTGGACCTTTGTTTATCTGCAAATCGACCTCATGTTCCCTGACTTCTTTTCCATCAGTCCTCTCCTTTATTACGATTGTGTGTACTGTGTACACAGTGTGTGTGTATGAGGTGCATGTACCATGCGTGGTGTGGAGGCCAGGAGACAGCTTTGTAGAACTGATTATCTCCTTCCACCTTTATGTGGGTCCTGGGAATGGAACTCAGGTCAGCAGGCTTGGGTGGCAAGTGCATTGCCTGCTGGGCCATCTTACCGGTAGGTAGTTGATCTTAAGCTGCAAATCCATGGAGTTTTCAGCCTCAGGCCCTTGCACCTGCTGTGCTGTCTGTGGTGGTATTGTGTTCCCCAAAATAGTGTGCACCCTAATAAACTTATCTGGGGTCAGAGACAGAACAGCCATTAGATACAAAGGCTAGAAAATGGTGGCACTCACACCTTTAATCCTAGCATTCCAGAGGTAGAAATCCCTTTGGATCTCTGTGAGTTCAAGGCCACATTGGAAACAGCCAGGCATGGTGACTCACGCCTTTAATCCCAGGGAGTGGGCCTTTAATCCCAGGGAGTGATGGCAAAAACAGAAAGATATATAAGGTGTGAAGACCAGAAACTAGAAGCATTTTGGCTGGTTAAGCTTTCAGGCTTTCAAGCAGCAGTTCAGCTGAGATTCATTCTGGATGAGGACTCAGAGGCATCCAGTCTGAGGAAACAGGATCAGCTGAGGAATTGGCAAGGTGAGGAAGCTGTGGCTTGTTCTGCTTCTCTGATCTTCCAGCTTCACCCCAATACCTGGCTCCAGGTTTGATTTTATTGATAAAAACTTTTAAGATTCATGCTACAGCTGTCCGCTCAGTGGGCTCTTCCCTCTTTTTAGATGGTGCTCTTCCTCACCCTTCACGGTTCTTCTTCAGTGGGACACAGCCACGTAAGTAGGTTTCTCTCTCCCTCCTTATTTTCTACCTCAGCCCTCTGTTTTGCTTGCTTTGCATAATTGTTTCTTTTAGAGTTCCTGGAGGGTGGTGGCGACACCCAGAGACCAGCATAGTGCGTGGCCTGCCACAAGTACTCAATAAACATTTTAAAGAAATTAAAAAGAAGTGCATGATCAATCGGCGAGAGAACCCCAGTCCTTCCTTCCACAGTTGTATAGACTAAAGGAGAGGTTTCACATTATTGCGGGGGTAGGGGTTGGAGAGTGGGAGGGTAGGGGGTTTAGGGAGGGGGGGGTAGCACCAGTTATGACTATTTTTAGATCCCATTGTGTTTAAATGTAAACTTCCACAGTCTCTCAAATACATTTCAATTTTGGTAAGCAGGAGAAGACAGTGGTGAGGCTGTATTAATTCGTTCCCCATATTGCTCTCCTTCCCCCTTACTCTGAGGGCCAATTTCACTCTGGCTCACTTTTCCCAGAAGGTCATCTGCCCTAATTGGACACAGACCACCGCTTCCTTGGCTTCTACAGCACTTCTGCTTGCTAATAAATAGAATTAATCTTGATTAAGCCAATTTATTTAAATATTATCCTATGTCCTTGGGGTCTGTTTTGCTAGGCCTATATACAACTGTTTTAAATGTACAGTTTTCCCTCTTCTCTCAGAGGGCTTCTGATTCTTACCACACTCTCACATGAGTGTTTTAAGTACATAAAGAAGTTATGGATGGAAATGGACGAGGCAAAAATCTTCTGGATTTCTTCTCTAGCTGCCTACACTGCCTTTCTCCTCCTGTTATGACTAAGAGGTGCAGTAATTGAAAAGCCTTGTTTCCTTGGCTGGAAGGTGGTTGTGATTCACAAAAGACTTGGCTGTTTTGTTTTTACTGCGGCCTGACCCTGGTTCACCAGCCTATAGTCAAAGTGAGGCTTGTAAGTCAAAGCCTCCTTGTTGGAGGCAATGGGGATCAATTTTCCAGGTCTAGCTTCATCACCTACAAATCTCTGAAGGTACTTTTTAGAAAAAGAACAAAAACAAAAAAACTCTCTGGCACCATTCAATCAGCTTCTTCCATAATTTATCACCTGCCTTCAGCTTGAAGACACTCTTGTTGATCCTCTGAGTAGCTCTGGCTCCTTTCGGTCAGCAGAATGTTCTCTGGAGATGGCTTCTCTGGCTTCTCACCACGGAGGAAAGGAAAGATTAATCTGTCCCTTGTCCCCAGTCAAAAACACGAGTGGCTTTAGCCGGTGTCTTAGTTGTTGTTGTTTTTTCCCCCCTGTTGCTGTGGTAAAAATATTCTGACAAAAGCCATTTAAGGGAGAAGAAAGGTTATTTGGTTCATAGTTACAGGTTATAGTCCATTATGGCAGAGAAGTCACGGGGGCAGGGACTCGAGAGAACTGGTCACTTTATGTCCATAGAGTAGAGAGCAAAGGAGTAACGTACATATGGTAGTGAACAGCTTGAATTCTGTTTTTACACAGTTCAGAATCCTCTGCCTAGGGAATGGCACCACCCACAGCGATGGATCTTCTCACCCCAGTTAATGCAGTCAAGACACCTCCACAGGAATGCCCGAGGCTCCGTGAGGTCTAGACACTGCACCCCTGAGGCTCCTTGCTCAGGGGATTCTGGACTCTGTCAAGCTGATCACTGAAATCATCGCAACAGGCATATGTCAAGCCCCATCTTTCCCCCAGAAGGATTAGATCAGTAAATGCTTTTGAAAGCATTTTATGAAGTGTAAAGCCGTTTATTATTACGTTTCAGGCAATTTTAGTTCTAGGGATAGGGCGGACGGTTTGGGTGGATCTGCGTAAACACAGGCTTCAAGTCCAACTGATGTACCCAGCGCAGACAGTCGGGGAAGCTGGAACTGAAGGGGAGGGTGAAGGGCACAGTAGATGAGGGAGACAACAGCAGCCTTCCTGAAGATGGGCGGCTTCTGGTTTCCAGAAGATACTGTGCGGAGAAATGACAGGAAAGCACAAAGCAGGTATCTGAACAGGACCAATAAGAGAGGGGAGGACCCAGGGGCCCTATAAAGCACTCAAGCCAGAGTCCATTTAGTGGACTCCCAACCTTAGGGACTCCTCCCATCCTGGAGGGAAGAAGCTGTTATTTTTGTTTTCTCTGCAGTTCTCTTGGTCTTCTGTCTTTCCAGGATGTCCAGTTCTTTGTCTGTCAGAACAAGCTCAGAAATCCCGCAGACAACCACGCACAGCCCTGTGACTGCAGCGTAAGGGGCCAGTGACTGGTACGTTTAATACTGACAAACAGGACTACATCAGGGACTAGCACCCAGTGGGGAAGAGCCTTAAGAGCTGCCAGAGGGAAGACCCTATCAGCCTGAAGGGATTAGTGGCAGTTCTGATGGCTGTCACTTGTTGTCTTTACTAATAAAAAAAAAGAACAAGAAGGACAGCTCCTGAGGAATAGTACCTGAGGTTGATCTCTGGCCTTGACAAGCACATGCATACATGTGCACACACACACACAGACACACAAGATGTCCTTTTGTCTACCTTTAAATATCTCTAAAGTTAGTAAAGTTAGTGAAGTTCATTTAGATAGTTTCAGTGCTCTACTTTATATTTGTGTGTGTGTGTGTGTGTGTGTGTGTGTGTGTGTGTGTGTGTGTGTATTTTATAAGAATTTAACTTGTGTATCCTCAGGAATGTTATCCACTTCCTTTAAGATGTTTCTCCTCAACTGGAGCTCATTAGTAAGCTTAGACAGTTTGGCCAGCAAGCTCTAGACCCTCCCTTTTCTGCCCCCCAAAAGCTGGGATTACAAGTGTGTGCCATCACATCTGGCACCCCTCACCATGATTGAATTCGGGTCCTCATACTTGGGAGGTAATTCCATTATCTTGGAGCTATCTCTCTAGGCCAGTGGTTCTCAACCTTCGTGATACTTCAACACTTCAGTACAGTGGTGACCCCCAACCATACAATTATTTTGCTACTGTTATGAATCATAATGTAAATATCCGTGTTTTCTAATGGTCTTAGGTGACCTCTGTGAAGGGGGTTTTGACCTACAGGTTGAGAACTGCTGCTCTATCCCTTACTGCACTACTTTTGAACTTGTTCCACAAAAGCTCAAAGGTAGAACACTTAATTATTTAAGTTACCATAAACTGAAGGGAACTAGGATTCAAAGAACTAAGTATGTGCTCAACTAAATTTCTTTGTGTCATGTATGTTTGGGAATCACCATGGATCACAGAGGAGATTGATTGGAAGGAACTTACTGTCAAGAAGAACAATTATCAAGTGTATATTTAAAAACGTATATATTACAATTGAAGAAATAGTTATAATAGTAGAAACAGTAGTTACCATAGCTTAAAATCATTGATATCACATATACTAGCAAACATCATAAGCACGTTCTTATTTAATTCCTGCAACAACCTTGTCAAACGTTCTTATAGGCACTATAATTTTTTTTTGTCACACTACAGCAAGGAGGTTGAGCCTTACTAAGTGGCTGGAAAGTCACTTGCCGAAGGTGACATAGTAGTGATTGGCGTACTCACAGATTGACCCTAGAGTGAATGCGCTCCTTCAGCGTTACAGGCTCATCTGCAACAGATACTGATAAGTCACTTGTCAGCAGAATGACCTTGACAACTGGGGTGACAAGGCTAAGCAACCAAAACTTAGTTGAACATCGGTTAAATATATTTAGGAGTTTTCAGGTCCTGTCAGATATAAAGACTATAAAAAATGCAAGAGTCTGTCATTTTTAGAGATATTTAAAGGTGGACATCTTGTGTGTCTGTGTCAAGGCCAGAGATCAACGTCAGGTACTGTTCCTCAGGACCCGTCCTTCTTGTTCTTTTTTTTTTTTGTAATTAAGAAATTTTTTTTATTCGTTTTACATACCAAAGATCCCCCTCTTCCCTCCTGCCCCTCCAGCCTCCCCCTCCTAATCCACTCCCCATTCCCTCCTACAAGAAGGTAAGGCCTCCCATGGGGAGGTACATTTAGTAGAAGCAGGTCCAAGGCTCCCCCTGCCCCGCCCCAAGGCTGTGCAAGGTGTCCCATCATAGAAGTGGGCTCCAAAAGGCCTGCTCATGTACCAGGGATGGATTCTGATCCTACCACCAGGGGTTCCCTTAAGCAGATCATGCTACACAACTGTCTCACTATAAGGTATTTTTGCACTGTTTGACATCGGTTCTCGTCCAGAGCCTTCTTTTTTTTTTGAGATAGGAGTTCCAACTTGGACCTGAGGCTCAGCAATTAGGATAGGCTGGCTAGCCAGTGAACCCCAGGGATCTACCTGTGTCTGCCTCCCTAGTCCTGGGATGAAAAGAGTGTGCAGCCAAGCCTAACTTTTTACACGGGTGTTGGGGATTGAACTCAGACCCTCCTGTGTCAGGGGCAATCACTTTAACAACGGAGCCATCTCTTCTGCCTCCAAATGGACATTTATGATCTCAAAAGCCAAAAAATTAAAACCCCCAAAGATAACCTAGCTCCCTGAGGAGGCTGTGAGGAACTGAAGAGCCACCATTTTTTTTGATGGCAGAGGTGAAGTACAGGTGAACTTCAAAACTGTGAGAACAGGTGACGCGGAGCGAGGCATCCACAGCATCCACAGCATCCACAGCATCCACAGCATCCACAGCACCACGGTTTGGTTCCAGGAGAATACACTAGGTGTCCATCCAAGCAAAATATCATGCTGAACAGCTAAGTAACTTGAGTATTTCGTGCAAGAGGGAAGACCACTTGGATTTTTCTCAGGACCCTGTGTAGTCATTTTGAAACTAGCTCGAGCAGCTGCGTCTTTTGTGTTTGAGTTATTGGTGGGGAGCGAGAGAATTTTCTCTGTGTTGTCCTTTATCTCTTCTATTAAAATTAAGACGACAACAACAACAGTGGCAGTGACCTGATCATGAACGTCAGTGACATTCAGTTTTCAACCTCTGACCTCTGTATGAATGCTTATGTGTTGTTGATCTAGTCCCCTCCTCTCCCTTCCCCTTCCCTCCTTTTCCCTTCCCTTTCTTTTCTTTTCCTTCCATCCTCTGTCTCTCCCATCTCCTCTTCCTTTTCTTTCCCTTCCTTCCCCTCTCTCTCCCATCTCCTCTCCTTTTCTTTCATTTGGCAGCAGCGAGCAGACACCAGTTGAAGGCAGCAGACTCCCATAGGTGTGTCTTGGTCCAAAGCAGAAAAGGCGACATTCAAAGGAATGGAAGCTTTTATCCAGAAACTTACAGACTTGATACCAAACACAATGCTATAAAACCATCCTTAGAGAAAACCTGAATTTGCACCTAATCATATTTTCAAAGAACACAGCTTGACAGGTTATTTGCTATTATAACTTCTGTGGAATGGTAGCTGCAATGTTTAATTTAGCTCATTAGTTTTTCTTTTGCACATGGAAGGGTGTGTGTGCATGTGGTTGTGGGCATGGAGAGGCCAGGGGTCAACCTTAGGTGTTATCATTCATCAGGAGCTGTCCACCCTCCCCCCTTTTATTTTCAGACAGTCTCTCTCTAGTCTAGTGCTGTGGATATCGCTCTATATAAATAAAACACTGATTGGCCAATAGCCAGACAGGAAGTACAGGCGGGGACTAACAGAGAGGAAAATGGAGGGAACAGGAAGGGAAGGGAGAGACTGCCTGGAGCTGCCGCCAGGACAAGGAAGATGTAAGGTACCAGTAAGCCACAAGCCACGTGGCAAAGTATAGATTAATAGAAATGGGCTAAATATAAGAGTAAGAGCTAGACAATGATAGGCCTGAGCTAATGGCCAAGCAGTTTAAATAATGTAAGAGTTTGTGTGTTTATTTTATAAATGGCCTCCGGGACTGGCGGGACTTGGTGGGAGCTGGAGAGAAATTCTCCAGCTACAGTCTAGAGCTCACCAAGTGGAATAGACCGATGGGAAGCAAGCTCTAGGGATTTACCTGTTCCTAACTCCCTTTCCGACACTGGGGTTACAGAAGCATGTAACCTTGACCTGATTTTTATGTGGGTCCTGGGGTTGAAACTCAGGCCTTCATGCTTGAGCAGCAAGAACTTTCCTGACAGAACAAGCTCCAGCCTCCCATCTTACCTTTTCTTCCTTCCTTCCCTCCTGAGATGTCTTCTTACATTATGCACATAACACGAGATCTATCATCCTTACATTTAGTTAATGTTGTCCAGCCATTATTACCACATGTCTCAGTAGCTTCTCATCTCATAAATCTGAACCTTTGTACCTACTAAATAGTACCTCTCTAGCCTGCTAGCAACTATTGTTTTGCTTGTTTTCTCTAGGGTGCTATTCTGGAGAGCAAACCCTAGATCTCATGCATACCAGGCAAGCACTCTTTTACTGGACAACACCCCCAGCCATGCCTTTATCTTTTGGCTGTGTCATCGATGTGGAAAATACAGCTCACGCCTTTTTTTTGTGGCTGGTTTATTTCACCTCCCACAATGCCCTCAAGTTTCATCTGTGTTGTAGCGTATGTCACAATTTCCTTCTCAAAGTGGAGCAATCCCCTCTTGCATGCGTCTGCCACATTTTGCTTGCATAAGGATTTTGCTTCGTTTTATTGTGGTATGGAGGGTCAGATCCAGAGCCTTGCATATATGCCAGGCAACTGTCTACCACCGAGCTGCATCTCCACCCTCTAACGATTTTATTTTTAAGGTGTGTTCTCTATACTATTAGCATTGATGAGCAGTACTGTGGGTATTTGAAGCTTCTAATTTGAAGAGACAGGGGACATGTTGGTGATGTGCTCTCTAAGCCAGTGAATAGCCTGATAGGCTGGCTTCTCAGAAAGTTAGGACCCAAAGGAACATTTAAATTATTAAAGATAAGAAATGGGAGTTTGTTATCTGTTGTCTAAGGCTGCAACAAGATTGCTGTATACAGAATTTATGTTAGGCATAAGGAAGGAGCTTCAGGTAGTGTTAAAACACTGGATTAAAAGATTTAAGAATAGATTAGATATGGTTTACCTGAAATGCCAGTGAAATAAAAATAGTGTCTCTCAGTGTCAAAGGCCTCAATTTTATTTTAGGAAGATTAAAATTTCCCTCCGAGGCCTTCGGGGACAGATGAACCTGTTTGGCTGAATACTTATTTTATGGGTGGAGTGACAGGGCTTTGGTCTGCAATCTTCCCACGGAGGAGCTGTTGGCAGGGCCTGCCTCCTATGATCAGAGCTGCTGTGCGAGGCTGGCAGGTTTCCTAGTGAGGCTATTTCAGCTGTGCGTCTTAGTGTTCATGTTACATTGGTCATTTAATTACCAAAAAAGCAGAGCACACTAATGCCTTTGAAGGTCATGCATTGAATAAGTCACTCTGAAGAATAAATTATGTATGCACCTCCTCCCATACTCAGTATAGAGAGTGTGCTGTTTCTATTAAATATTTCATGTCTTCTATTTTTATTACTTAGGAATAAACACAATGTAAACTGTGAAACCGTAGCAAGCAAATGTTGTCTTTTGCAGAATCAATTCAGTATGTCAGTGTTTAGATTGGGTTTCCCAAAAGCAGAGCTGGATGATTTATTGGGAGGGAAGGGCTTTCTCATTAGAAGGGGGCTGGAGAAAGGAAAAAGGCAGGGAAACCAGGTAAGTAAGGATGTGGCTACAGACTAGCTCATTCAGATCCCACAAGGAAACCCTGACAAGCACATTGTGCCTTCAGTTGATCCCATCTTGAAGTCCATTGAACTTAGTGATTGGTTAAGGTACTGGTGGTGGTGGGCATGGCTTCCTAGAGAAAGCAATTCCCAACTAGGACAAGGTTATTTCTCTCCAAAGGAGACCACTCTAAGTTGTCTTCAGTCAATGATGCTAATAAGAGGATGGTAACATTGAAGCGGGGGAGTGTTGGCAGCCAGCAAGGTACCGGTGTCCTGATTGGATTTTCTTGCTTCCCACATTGAAATCACTCTGTTTAGACACTCATTCAGAATTCCTAGGGTCACAATGTCTGGGAAAACTTATAAAAGGAAGATTAGGATGATAAACTGCAATTCCTTTCTGTTGTGATTTGTCCCATTGTTATCGATAGTGGTCACATCCCCTCCCTCCTACTCCCCTGCCCCCTACATAGTCTTCTGTTTGCTGGAGACATTTCTGGTCATCTAGAGGGTGATTTAACCTAGGCGAACTTTCTTCATGGTTCTGAGCCTTGGATGCTTCCTAGTAGTAGTATGTGCTTGCTTTGACCTGTCCGTTCAGTAGTGATTCTTAGCTAGGTCACATGGGTCATTTCAGGCCATGCACCTTTCTTCATGCCTCAACATGTTACTGTAGCAACCCTATGTGCTGATGAGATTTTTCAGGATTATTATTATTATTATTATTATTATTATTATTATTTTTGAGCTGAGGATCGAACCCAGGGCCTTGTGCTTGCTAGGCAAGCACTCTACCACTGAGCTAAATCCCCAACTCTAGCTGATAAGATTTTGATGGTAATTTCCCTTCAAGTATGTTAGGTATTTGCTTTGTTGTTGGCCTACCCCTAACCTCTAGGAAATGGATGATGAAGTCAAGTTGATCACAGTAGTCAATGATCCGATTAACCATGCCAGTGTAATGAAATCACCATAGAAACCCAATTGGATGGGTTGGGGTAGCTTCCAGGTGTCTGAACACTGGACATATATGAAGGGTGAGGAGGCTGATCCCTCCTCACCCTCAAGCCTTCCCCATGCATTTGTTCCCTCTTATACTTGCTCTGCATAGTTGGTAACATTCTTTATAATAAATAGATCAGCACAGGGAAGTGTCTCCCTGAGTTTCAAGAGTTGCTTCATCAAATCAATAAACCTTGAGGGGGTGTTCATGAGAGGTCTTGATATATAGTCAGTTAAAACATAAATGACAACCTACTACTTACAGTTCATGTCTGAGATGGAGAGGTGGTGTCATGAGATGGAGCCCTTTCCTTGTGGGAGCACATGCTAGCTTCAGGTAGGTGATGTCAGAATGGAATTAAATTATGGGATCTTCATTTGATTTCTGCTGGGGAATTGCTTCAGTGTACACACAAATCTCATATCAGTAATGTGTCAAGTGACTTTATAGGAGAGTAGAGAAAAGACAGAATCATGTCCAATTCCCATGGAATGTCCTGCCTAGGAAGGAAGGGATCCAATGTAATAAATTTACCCCCAAGTGGCTGTTTTGTGAGAGGATTGGTACCACCTTAAGGGCTTAATGTTGGTTTCTCTGTCTGGTAGGTCAAGTATTTTGTAGGACTTAGGTGAGTTTTGGTGAGAACTTATCCTATGGACCCTGAAATAGCTTCCAATTCTGATAAACTCACTACTCTGTTCATGAGAACACTTTATATATTAAGGTAACTGAAGAAAGAGGTTGGTTAACGTTTGTTGGTGGAGTCTCACATCTACTTGGTTGCTCTGTGCCTTTCCTGAAGCATACTTCTTCACTCAGCAGTCATTCAAAGATCCTCCTCAGGCTTTCCATCCTCTTTCATCACCACATTGACTCACTTCTGACCTCTTCCTTAGTCTACACTCCTGACCAGGCTGTAACATGCCTATGTTCATTCTTGTATTAGGCTTCTTCTAACCAAGTAGGTGATTGGGTGTTCTGTCTACTATGAGAACGCTTCCTTTCTATCTTTCTGGTCAATGGGTATGGCTGTGGTGCTGCTGCGATGCACATATGTTTGCATCCTCACACTGAGCTGACCCACCTGGGACTCAAGGTTGGATGCTTTCATTCTCTTTTAGGTGAGAGGTGAGAGGAAGGCATCAGAGCAACAAAAACAGGTGACATGGGACTTGAGTCACTGGTTGTTAACTAGAATCTTATTATTTGGAATGTACTGCCTCCTTTCATTATGATTATTCCTGGGTCTGCTGAGCCTTATGGTAGGTTGACTAGAGTGATGGTGCAGAAAGCAGGACTGTCTAGGAGGAAAAAATTGAAGCTATATAAGAAAAGGAATGGAGAAACGGTAACAATCTGTAAGATGTTAAGTTAGAGAAAAGAATACGAGTTAATAGAAACTGTTTGTATTAGTCAGGGTTCTCTAGAATCACAGAACTTATAGAATGAATCTCTTTCTCCCTTTCTCAGAGTGATTTACAGGCTGCAGTACAACCATAGCTAGCTGTGAATGGAATGTTCAAGAATCCAGTTTCACGAGGCTGAGTGTCTCAGCTGGAATCCTGAAGAAGTAGGCTCCAATGTCAATGAAGAAATGGATGTGCTGACAAGGCAAGGGCAAGCAGGCAAAGAACAAATGAACTCGTCCTTCTTCCACTGTCCTTACATAGACTTCCAGAAGATGTGGCCTAGATTAAATGAGTGCCTTCCCCAGAGAAACACTTAAAGAAATGCTCAACATCCTTAGCCACCAGGGAAATGCAAATCAAAACGACTCTGAGATTCCATCTTACACCTGTCAGAGTGGCTAAGATCAAAAACACAAATGACAGCTTATTCTGGAGAGGTTGTGAAGCAAGGGGAACACTCCACCACTGCTGGCAGGAGTGCAAACTTGTATAGCCACTTTGGAAATCAATATGGTGGTTTCTCAGAAAATTGGGAATAAATCTACCTCAAGACTCAGTATACCAATATTGGGCATATACCCAAAGGATGCTCAATCATACCACAAGGACACTTACTCAACTATGTTCATAGCAGCTTTATTTGTAATAGTCAGAACCTGGAAACAACCTGGATGCCCCCACAACTGAAGAATGGATAAAGAAAATGTGATACATTTCCATAATGGAGCATTACTCAGCTGTTAAAAGCAATGACATCATGAAATTTGCAGGCAAATGGATGGAACTAGAAAAAAAATCATCCTGAGTGAGGTAACCCAGACCCAGAAAGACAAACTTGGTATGCACTCACTCATAAGTGGGTGGTAGATGTAAAGTATAGGATAACCATACTACAATCCACAGATCCAGAGAGGCTAGGTAACGAGGAGGACCCAGGGGTGCGGCGTGCATGGATCTCCCTGGGAAGGAGAAATAGAAGAGATCTCCTGGGTGGACTGGGGATGGGAACTTAAGGAATCAGATGGAGGGTAGGTGGAGGGAGAGAGTACTGAAAGAGATGGCTGGGAAGGGGGTGCTTTTTGGCTCAGGTAGAAAACTGATGCAAAGGAAACTCCCATGAACCTACAAGGATGACCCCAACTAAGACTCCTAGCAATAGTGGATATATAGCCTGAACTGGCCATTGCCTATGATCAGATTGGTGACTACCCCAATTGTCATCAGAGAGCCTTCATACAGTAACTGATGGAAACAGATGTAGAGACCTACAGTCAAATATTAGGCCAAGCTCAGGGAATACCGCTAAAGAGAGGGAGGAATGATTATAGGAGCCAGAGGTGTGTCCAGGACACCACAACAAAACCCACAGAAACAACTGATCTGGCTCATAGGAACTCACACAATCTGAACCAACAACCAGGGAGCCTGCATGGGACTGACCTAAGCCCTCTACATATATGTAACAGTTGTGTAGCTTGGTCTATTTGTGGGACTCCTAACAATGGAACAGGGGTTGTCCCTAATAATTTGGCTGGCTCTTGGGACCCTACTCCTCATACAGGAGTGCCTTGCCTAGCCTTAATACAAGGGGAGGTGCTTAGTTTTATTGCAACTTGTTATGCCATGTTTTTGTTGATACCCATGGGAGGACTGCCCCTTTCTGAACAGAAACAGAGAAGGAGTGGATTGAGGGGTGTGTGTGTGTGGAGGGGAGGTAAGGGGAAGGAGTGAGAGGTTAAGAGGGAGGGGAAACTTCAGTTGGGATGTAAAATAAGTAAGTAAATAAATAAAAAGGTGTGTCATCCTGTTTCAAAATCTGGATCAAAAGCCTGTGTCTTCCAGCCTCAAGATCTGGATCAAAGGCATCTTGTTTTCTTGCCTCAAGATCCGAATCACAAGTGTGCCCTCCATTTCTGGATTGTAGTTCATTTTAGATATAGTCAAGTTGACAACCAAGAATAGCCATCACACTGCTCAAACTGATAACTGAAGAAATGTACTATTTACATATTTGAATATGTAAATGAAGGCATGATTTCCCATTGAGATCTACAGACACAGTCACCAGTGTAACTGAAAGCAGAGTTTCTCTGAGTTTATATGAGACTAGAGATTGGTAGGTCAGAAAAGGCAAGACAACTACTTTTTATTTTTCATTTTTATTTATTGTTCTCTTTTTTATGCTTAATGTAGACACAGAGTAAGGGAAGAGGAATGTGGAACAGAATCCAAGGAAGAGGAACTCGGGCCATGGCTTCGATCAATTCTTCCTGAATGGTCCTGTCATGGCATTGACTGGTGATGCCTCTTGATGCTTTCTCCTTAGCCCTTTCCTCATAGGGCAGCCTGAGCGTTCACAGACCCAAGACTCAGCACAGATACTGCCATTGATTTGTTCTGCTGGGAGAACAAGCAGCCGTGCATTACCAAATTCCTCACGGTGCTGAGGGAGGCGCGGAAGCCTCATCCAGTGCAGTGTATTTGTAGAATGTGGACTCACTCCTCCAGTTACTCAAAGATAAAGCGTCCCCAAGAGGTTATTTGAACTCTTTGTCTGGTATCCCTTTACCTGCAGTCTTTGCTGGGCTGACTCTGCTATCCTAAAAGCCCCAGCATTCTGAAGCCACCACTAAAGCAGGTCTGCCCTTCCCCTCTGTCTACTGACTAGTTTCTGGTTCATTCTCTTATAGTTTCCTTTCATTTACTTACTTGTTGTCTACAGCAATTAGAATCTAAGCTTCAGTTAGAGATTGTTACATACTTAATAAATATATGCACAGTGCAAATCTGTTCAAATTTCTTTTTCCTTTAGTCATCAATGAAATGAGTTTTCAAAAAGCATTGGCAACATTTGTATTAAATGATTAAATGCTGAAGTCATTTTGTATTTCTCATGCATATACTGGATATGTTTCATTAATGATAGTCAGTACTTCAAACAATCCATAATACATGTGTCCTAAAACATATAGATTTGAAACAGTGAAAGTGGAGCAATTTGAAGTGGTGTGGTTGAAAGTGTAGACACACATGCTTTGGGTTCAGGTTTGGCTGAGACTAACAGCAAGCAACACGTTACCATGGCTCATTCAGGAAAGAATTTTATTTCATTTTCATGTTAGTATCTAAAGAAAAGTGTCTGAGGGCTGGGACACCTTTGTTGAAGACATCCAGACTTTTGTCTTGTTTCTCTGCTGTGTGTTAGGCCTCCCTTCAAAACACCATCTCATGAGCTAAGACACTGCATCTGCCCAAGGACCCCATTTGCCCTCCAGCAGTAGAGAACAGAGAAGCTGGAAGGTTGTACTCCCTCCATTAAGCATATCTCCAGGAAGTTTCCTTTAACGTCTTTCTTTCCATGTCGTCATTTAGAATTTAAGTCATGTTGGTATGCTTCCCTTCAGTGATGGCTAGGGTGCCATGTCTCTATTCTGAGTCAAATGAACCAATTAAAACAGTGGGTTCTGGGACTGTAATAGAAGTGGAAAAGCCAGCCATGACCATGCATGTGCATAGTCTTTGCCCTGTGGAGCTTGTAGAAGAGGAGTTTGAGGTCATCCTGGGATACGTGATGAGAACCTCAGAAAATAGAAGACAGACAGACAGACAGACAGACAAGGTGAAGGAGGGGCTGCTTTTTGAAGTGTAACTAGCAGCACTTGCCACACTGTATTTGTTTGCACATCATTGTAGCAGTGACCTGCACTTTTCAGCCAAAGAGTTTCATGTACTTCGGAAATTCTTTATGATTACTCTGTGACTTAAAAAATAAACTCCGAGCCTGGGCTGAGTCCACCAGGTTGATCTCAATCCTCGGGGGAGTCTTTGCCCTGGAGGAGATGGAAATGGGGGGCCAGGGGGAGGGGGGCGGGGCGGGAGGGGGGAGAATGGGGGAATCTATGACTGATATGTAAAGTTGAATTATATTGTAAAATAAAATAAAATAAATTAAAAAAAAACTCCAAAAAGAACATTGAATTTCCCATGTATTCCCTATAGTGTTTCTTTCCTACATTTCCTGACTTGTGATTTTATTTTATAGCCTTATTTTACCTTACATTTGGTAATATACATTGTAGATGTAATATCTGTCAAGATATAGTTGAAACATTTTTAATCTTGGAAATTAACATTGTATGAAATTCTTCCTCGTGTTTTCAAGGTTAGGAATGCTAATCAGGATAGTCTGCACTGCCCCATGCCAAAATTTTAATTATAAAAATCACATTACTACCTCTGTATTATAAACCACAGGGTTGCTATGTTACCTCCACCTCATTCTTCTCTTATTATTAAAATAAGAATGAAAATAACTTCGTTTAATTGTATTTCTCTACAATTTGTCTTTATTGTAGCAAGTTAACTATGGTTTCTAACTGCATTTCCTAATCATTGAGAAAATTTAAACAGTCTGAAGTAATTGTAGCATGCCCATGCAAGGAGTAATGAATAATGTCTCAGTTGCTGAGAGCAGCTTCGACTTTTCATAACGGCAATTTAAAGCAGACAGTAATTCCCAACTCATGAGACATGATTCCCCCAGGAATGGAGAATGGAGTTTGTAAAAGCATGCTTGCCAGGATGTGGCTCCAATGTGTCTGTAGAGAACCCTATTTACAAAACAGAATAGTGCCGCTTCCAGAAAGCATGGGTTATTGAATGAAAAATCTCAGTGCCAGCATGGGATACCATTCTGTGAGTTGTCGGGGAAGCAAGCCCCAAAGGCTCCCCAAACAACACAAGCCAATTCCATTGCTCTTGGTTGCTCATCACAACAAGATGGAGAGAGTCTGCTGCTGGAGACATCACTCATGTTGGGAACAGGTCTACAGAAATCAACCCCAACTGGCCAAGACACTCTCTCCTTGGTGGCTATCTTCTATAGTGCTGGAAGGTGCTATGAGGGTCACAGGAAAAGAGAAGAGGCCAGTGGTCTCATCCAGCACTAGACCTTACTTGTTATGATACTGACTTGCTTGGCAAGATGTGCTACTGGTGTAGTAGAGGTATGACAGTTATGAGCACAGCCACATGATTTCTGATTTATGAAGCCTGATCCAAGGAGGGATTTCACACCTGACACTATGAACCTTATCAAAAGCCCATGACTGAGGATATCACCGGTGCTAGGGGGAGCCTACTATTGTTGTTTTGCTAAGTGGTCCTTGCCCTGGCTAGTTGTCAACTTGACCCAAGCTAGAGAAGAAAACTAGATTTGATAAATAAAACGAACAGTTAACCCATCACGTTGTTATTAAAATACAAAGGAAAACGATAGAATCTTGCTCATTTGCAAAACTCGTATGTAAAAATAAGATCCCTGAGGAGAGGAATTAAAATAAAAAAACTTGATTTTTTGTTGTTGTTGTTAACTTTTGTGTTACTTAGAGCTGATGGTCTCAGTCACATGTGTGCATGGTCAGAAAGGCTGAGGATGAGATTGCTTTATCTGATAGAATGAATGCTATACATACTGAAAAAAAGATCAGCAATGTAGCATATGATATGTGAGGGTTCATACTAGAAATATAGAACATCATTATCAGTACTGCTTCCAAACAATAAAGGAGTTCAGTTATTAAAGATTTCAGAGATTCATGCCTGTGTCAGGGCATAATTTCTCCTTGAATGTGAGTTCAATGGCTAACTGCAGTCACAAGTATTGTCTCATTCTAATGCTTGTGAGTGTTACACTGCTCACACATTTTTCTAAATAAGCATGTGGTTTTCTAAAAATATTTGGCGGTGTAACTCGTAAGTCAAGGAATTTCATCTTATCATTAATGCCCCTGGGAGAAGGTGTCCAGACACATTTGGCCTTCTGTATAAGAGCAATGGTCTGAGAAACTATTAACCAATTTTCATCAGTAACAGATAAAAATGTGAATTTTTGCATAAGGGAAGTTTTGATGAGCAGTGTGAATTTCAGGAAAAATAAAATTCTAGACTGCATTCCCAAGCTGCCTTTATCCTAGGTGCAAAAGCTGACATTGCATTAGTATTTGACAAAACTTGATGTGACTGAAATAGTCTGTCATTGGACATCATTTCTATCTAAATAGACCACTGTGAACCCATCATTAGGGATCTAGTGGATTTCCTGGACTGATAACAGCCCTTGCAGGCCATGAAAAGCCTTCAAATCTTTCCTGTTTGCAGCTCCCTCTAGGCAGGAAGCAGGGACTTCGGAGCTACCGTCAGTGTTAGAGACCAGAAGCCTGCTTTGAATTCTCCTAAGATCTTGTAAGAAACCACTCACTAGCTTTTGTCATTTTTTTTAATTCAATAAATGATTTTTCCAGTCTGCATGATTTAAACACCGGGTCAAAATAGAAAAGCTAAAAAGCATTGGCTTAATAGATATCCTGTTTGGAAATATTTCAGTTTGGAAAGAACTTTAATTTTTTTTTTTTAAACCAGGAAATGTGTATTGGATTCAGTATGCAGAGTTTCCTTTAGTTTGACAGTTCTTGCTCCATTAGGATTTGGAGATCCAAGCTCTTTCCATTGCCACCTTCCCCAGCAGACGAGGGGACAGAAATGATTAAAGATGCTTATCTTTAATTTACTGGTTTGGGATTTATAACTGTGTTCTCAAATAAACTCAACAGCCACTTACGGGGGTTACATATACTGGTATCCTTTGACCTTTGCCCCAGGCACGTTCACTGTCCAGCGTGGGAGGTGGTCTCTTGTATAATACAAACCAATTTGTGGTAAGTAATCTACAGAGTGGGAGGATGCAAGAAGGGGGAGAAGGTGATTAGTTTTTCATGGGGGCAGTGTTACAGAAGTAATACTTGAACAACATTTGTTAAAACAGCATTTTTCTGATGGGGATTAAGAAGGCATTTTAGGTACAATCAAGGTGGCATTGTTAGAAATAGATTTACCCTGCGGGTTCAGAGGTAGATGATAGAAGTGATGGAGGAATCCAGAGATTCTCTTTGGGCTCACTTTGGAAGGTACTTGGAGTCTGTACTGGAGAGTTTGGATATTATTCTTTAGAAGGTGATGAACTATGGAACAGTGGAATGATAGCATTTAGTTTTTTTTTTTAAATTCAGATAACTGGAGTAAGGGAACTGGAGAGATGGCTCAACAGTTAAGAGAACTGGCTGTTCTTGCAAAGAACCTGGGTTTGGTTCCTAGCACCCAGGTGGCAGCTTACAATCATCTCTCACTTAGGTTCCAAAGGATTCGGTGACCACTTCTGGCCTCTGGGGACACCAGACATGCATGCAGTGTACTTCCATACATACAGGCAAAACATTCATGCACATAAAAATAAAACAATAATCTTATAAAAGATGTTTGGTAACAGAAAAACTAATAAAGAGTTTTGCAGTCATGTGGGTGAGACATGATCATGAATTGGAGTGTTGATGGAGGAGGGGAGACAGATTAACTACAGAATCATTAAGATTAGCTATTGATGGACACCTAAGTAAGGAGCTGTAATTTGGTGTCAGTTCTGGGATCAGGGCACATACAGGGAAAGGCTAGTGGAGGCATCCTAGGCAAGAGACATTTACGGAAAGGAGCTATCAAAATTTTGAAAGCAGAAGAAACCCCATGATGTTCTTGACCTGGTAACCATCTTTCAGTGGTTCTGTATGGCTTTTGATTTAGACTCACCTGGGGAATTAAGCACCTGACTTTCACTGAGAAGCCAGTTTAGTTAGGTGCTGAGCCTTACAATAGCTGCTTTTATAAAGCTTTCCAGATGGTTTTAATGTATAGCCAGCGTTGAAGTTCACCGCCAAAACAGTTTGTTGTGGTTCAAGTACAGTATGTGGAGGAGGGTGATTTGGAGGAGGCTGGAGTCGAGCCTGGAGAGACTACAGTAAGAGAATCACTATTTTCTAGAGTAGGTATGTAGCAAATCAGCCTTCTGAATCCTGGCCAGTGTAACTCCATCTTGCAGCAAGCCTCATTTAGCTGTTCTATGTACCAGACTACAGCAAAAAACAATCCATCCTTTCCAAGGCTGGATGGTGCTTGTCATGACCTTAAAAAACACTGATGAGAAGGACAGACTATACATTAACATGCCCAGAATCTGTTTTTATTTGTGTCTTATGTTTCTGAACCTGTAGTCATCTCTGCTGCTATGGGTACTATATGCTACTGTGAGTCCAGCTTCTTGCTATTCACTTGGAGTCATATCAGATGGGAGCTTGGGAGGTGGGCGTGTGGTGGGATGGACTAGAGGTGGGAGGGTCGAGACTCAAGCAAATGCAATTGTCTGTTGTCCACTACTCCATAAGTAGCCCCATGGGAAGGAATTTGATAGATACATTCCATTTAAGGTTGAATGTTCAAAGGTCTTTCACTCCCTGCACATTGTCCAGCTGTGGGTTGTAGCACGAATCTTAAAAGGTCTTATTAATAAAAACAAACATGGAGCCAGGTAATGGGGTGAACGCTGAAAGATCAGAGAAACAGAACCAGCCACAGCTAACCTCGCCTCACCAACTTCTCAGCTGATCCTGTTTCCTCAGACTGAAAGCCTCTGAGTCCTCATCTAAATGGATCTCAGCTGAACTGCTGCTCAATAGCCTAAAAGCTTGACCAGGCTCTAGTTCCTGGTCCTCATGCCTTATATACCTTTCTGCTTCCTGCTATCAGTTCCTGGGATTAAAGGCATGTTTCACCATGCCTGGCTGTTTCCAATGTGGCTTTGAACTCACAGAGATCCAGACAGAACTCTGCTTTTGGAATGCTAGGATTAAAGGTGTGTGTCTATTTTCTAGCCTCTATATCTAGTGGCTGTTCTGTTCTCTGACCCCAGATAAGTTTATTAGGGTGCACAATATTTTGGGGAACACAACATCACCACAGTGGGTCTCTGCATTACTCCCATCTACTGCAGGCGGAAGCTTCTCTGATGATGGCTGAGCAAGATACTGATCTATGAATATGATAATGGAGGAAATGGAGACCCAACTGGACATCTCTTGTCACCAAATGAAGCTTCCAGTTCTGGGAATGGTTTACATTTAATGGAGTTATTAGCCAAATGGGCAAAAGATACTGTTGTGGGATCCCATGGGAACCCACAAACAACCCATACTGTTGCCAAGGCTATAGGTTGCTCTCCACAAATTGATGGCAAGGCCCCAATGCTGAAGACAACAGCTACACAACTCTCTGGACACAGAGAAGTCAAGCTGGTGCCTACTTAGAGCCTTCACTCCCAACGACTGGTGTTCACGGTACAGGTAGGTACTCTGCACACTACCAAAGGAGAAAGATAAACATCAACCCAGCTGTAAATGCTTCTCTCTACAATGATGACCTGCCTGCAAGATGTGCTTGTACACTAATGGTGCAAAGCATGTGGGAGTAACCAACTACTATCTGATTGGTTTTAAGGTTGGCTCCATGAGATGAAATCTGTCCCTGGCACTTCTTGGGTGGCCAAGAACCTGAGACTAGATAGACCAGAGACCTAAGGGAAAACCAAAAATACTGTTCTGCTGTAAGAATGTAGCAAGAAAATGATTCCTAATGACATTGCTGGAGAAATTAGAGTGGAGGGTACAAGTCAGGACCACGTCTTGCCCAGAGTGCTCATGGCCCTCACTTATGGGGAGCACAGGGTAGGGATTTAATTGTAGGATTTTTTTTTTTGCTTATGAAATATAAGGAGTGAAGATATTTCTGCATGTTCATGTTATGACTGCAGCAGAGGCAGAGGAGTAGATCTCTCTATTACAGCCTGACAGTATCTTTTGCCCAATAGTAGCTGATTTTGATGTCTAGACAGTGAGGGAATGAAGCACATTGGTCCTCAAACCTGCTCCTGGCTCCAGGGACAGATGTCATACACTCTTTTTACTTGGAATTTGGCACAGAAGTTTGTTTACAGAGAATGAAAGTTTGCTGTCATTAAGACCGAATTTAGATGGTTCTTCCCAGAGTCCCCAAAGGCTGTTCACACACGTTTTGAAGAGTCCTTTCAACATCAAATGACTCTCATAAAAGAAGACTTTTTATCAACTGGATGTGAAGGGGAATGTAATTCAAAGCAAAACAATCCCACCACAGGCTTTTTCTGAGGGAGACCACCAAACACGGTTCTGGGTCAGAAAAATGCCCCATTATGCCTTTTTTAGTTTTGTTTTTTCAGGTAATCAATTCAGTTTTTATTGTCGGCTCCTTTACGGTTGGCTCACTGGGGCCTTGAACTCCTCCTGCGCTTATTCCCCCAGGAGCCTCCATTTTATCTTTCATACAATAATAGCTTTGATTTTATTTAAGATTATTACCAGACAAAGACTAAAAGGTTCTTATCTTCTCTCTTGTATGTGCTCAGATCCTTGAAAAGGCAGTTCCTTTTACATTCCCCTTGCCGGCCCTGGAGCATTTTTCACCGACTTCAGATTTTCAGTGTATTGTAGTGACTGTGCTTTTCTGGAACAAGTGATTATTGACGCAAAGTTCTTTTTCTTTAGAGTTAGTGGACAGACAGAAGCAAAGAGGTTGAGTTCTCCCGAGCCATTTCCTGAATTTGCCCAATCAGCTGGGAAATGGTGTGTTCCTGGAAAAGGCAGAAACAAGCCTCCCCCCACCCCACCGCCCGCCTCCATCTACTCCCGCCCCCAACATAGCAAAGCAAAACAAAGTGACAACTAACCAGCCTGCTTGGATCCATTGCTTTCCTGTTGCTGTGAAAAACACCATGACCAAGGCAGCTTACAGAAGGAAGGGTTTATTTGGGTTTACGTTTCCAGATGACTAAGCGCTCATGAGGCTAGGAAGCATGACAGTGAGCGGTGGGCGTGGAGGCTGGAGCAGGAAGCTGAGAGCTCACATCTTGACTTGTAAGCACAAAGCAAACTGGGTGTGGGGTGAGACTACGAACATCCAAAGCCCACTCCAGAGGCATTTTTTTCCTCCAGCAAGGACACGCCTCCTAAGTCTCCCCAAACAGTGCCACCAACTGGTGACCAAGTGTTCAACTCTCTGAGCAGGTGGATATTCTCTCAAACTTCTACACTGCTCTATGGAGGGTGCCACCAGTCTTCCGGAGGGGCATCTAGATGAGAGTCAAGCAGACTGGGCTAAGGTTGTATTCCTTGGTCTCAGCGGGAAGGGAGATGCCAGCTACCAACATGTTACTACTCTTTGTAGACAAAACTACAAATAGAACTAAAGAGCAATCTCAGGCTGCAAGTTGACACAAGTAGGCACAAACCTCACAGTGACATTAGTTTGTCACCGTTCTACTCTGTAACAAGGATGAGGAGGGTTAAAACGTGGAGGTAGGAAGGGATGTTACTGTCTAGTCATACTAACGTGGGCAATGAAGCCAGTCAGACATCTGGTGTGTTTGGAAGGCAGAATCTATTTTATTTTATTTTGAGACAAGGTCTCACATACAGCTCATGCTGGCCTGGAGCTCATTATGCAGTCCAGGCTGGCCTTGAACTTGTGGCAGTTCTGCCCCGGTCTCCCAAGTTTTAGAATTACAGTAGGATCAAAAAAAATTATTGTATATGTATTGATGTTTGGCCTGCATGTAGGAGTGAGCCACTGCTTGTGTGCCTGGTGCCTGAGGAGGCCAGGGTGTCGGGTTCCCTGGAACTGGAGCTCCAGATGTGAACTACCATGTGGCTCCTCTGGAGGAGCAGCCAGTGCTCTCAAGCCCTGAGCCATCTCTCCAGCCCACCAGCATCTATCTATTTTAAAACAATGGGCTCTGAGGCTGTTGGCTGAGGTTGAGCTGCAGAGCTAGCCTTGACATACGGCTTCCATAATTGTTTTCCTTTAAAAGAAAATGATGCGGTTGGTTTTTATGGTGAGAGTGAGTAGCCGTCTTGTAAACTGAGGTCCAGATAAAATTGTTAAGGATAGAAAGCTATTTTCTGTCAGAATTTTATTTTTGCCCTATGGCTGACCCCTGCTGATTTTTAGTTCAATATGGTTTTGTTATTAGACTCAGAAATCTGACCTGGAGGGAACCCTTAATGTGTGGATTTTCAAGATATACCTTATCATGAACAGCTGGGTTAAGCTCCTAAATTGCAGGGCCGGTTCTTTGCTCCCGGAGTTCCTAAAACCCAGATATTTGCCTTCCTTTTTCAAAACTGCAATTCATAAATCCACTACAGGTCACCAATTATACAGGCTAGATTTCATTTCCTTTCCATTTCGCATTATCACTTATATTTATTGGAGGCAACAATGTTAGAGTCCAGTATGTGCTTTCCAAAAGAGATTATAGGAGATTGAAACGAAGTTGGGAAGTCTGATATAAATGAAGCGTTACCATCTATCTGCCAGGACCACAGTCCGTGAAAAAGTGAGCTGGTCTGGAACGGGGACTTTACAGGGGCAAGGCTGAGCTTATCCTTACCTGTAACAAACTCATCTTCACTACGGATCCGACACAGTCTCCACGGTGATGCTAGCCAGTGTCAATGCCCTGGCAGTGGCTTTCAAACGTTTTGGAGGAGAGCTACAGGGGGAAGAGTTGTTAGTGCGCTCACATAGTCACTCAGACATACAACGTTTTCTAAGACCAGATACAGTCAATCCACATTTGTTTGCGGCCCAGCCCACCCTTCCGCCTGCTGGGTCCTACTCTGCAGGGTTCCAGTCCAGGCACCACCTGGACTCACAGGGTGTGAGGAACTGGGAGACGCTGTTTGAAACCCATGAGCTGTTGCATGTCGCTTCAGCCTGACAGCCACACCAGCTTGTACACTCTGGAAGAGGGGGCACTACTTATGGAACTTCCTAGTTCTTGCCAAAAGCCTAGCTGAGCCCTACTTCTTTAAAAGCATCTTTGGGAACACTGAGATTTGTTTTGGTTTGAACAAGAAACATTTGCCACGATCTCATGTGTTTGAATATTTGGTCCCTTAGTGAGTGGTGCTGTTTTGGGTGGTTGTAGAACCTTTGCAGAGGGGCCTTTGGGTGGATATAAGTCTGTAGGGGTAAAGGTGGAGGTTTACAGCTTTGACTCAGTTCTGCCCAAACCCTCTGCTTTCTGCTCCCCTGAGATGCAAGCAAGTCACGTCATGTGACCACGACAGATGGGAATTGGTCTTACTGCCACGTTTCTCCCACAGCGGCTGACTATTTCAACTGAACTGTGAGCCCAGATAAATCCTCCCTCAAGTCGCTTCTGTCATGTATTTGGTCACAACAACAAGGAAAAGTAACTAGTACAAGGTTCCTTTATCATAGTGTCCTGTCCCTATGCCACTAGGGTTGCCAGAGAAACCATAAATGTGATAATAAAAAAAAAGAATGAAATAAAACAGGATGCCCTGGAATACCCGAACCTCATACAAATAACAAATCCAACCCCCAATTCTTCTCCCATTTCCGACTGGTACATGTTGACTATGTCCTGAAGTGCTCCGGGGACTGGAGCTCTGCCTTCTTCAGGCCCGGCTGTTTCTGTGTGTCTGGGTTATATTTTGACTTGATTGCTAGCATTAATTAGAAGGAAGGTGCTGCAGTGGATCCTGAAAGGGATCATATTATCTTATATGACAGACACCTTTAATTACTTGAAAAGGAGGCGTCTTAGCCTTCAACACGGAGGAGTGGAATACTAGGGCTGCAAAGCTTTAAAATGCAGCAGTTTAGATGCCATCCTTCATTCCAAGTTAGGACTCTGCCCAGCCAGAAGTCTGGTCTTGGTTCAACAGACTTGGTGGGCTTGAGAATTCCACCTCCTTTGTAGCTCTTCTGTCTTTGGAATTCAGTCCCAAACAGACTTGCAGCTTTGTCTGTCTTTGGCCACAGGATGACAATCTGTTTGCATGTTATCAACCAGGCCTTTTTGTTTTCATAATTCATTGTGAACTACTGATTAATCACCCTCTGCTTTTCTCCATCTTTCTCATTGATTCATCGATAGTTAGTACTCAACAAAAAGTCACCAGATTCCATTGTCCTTACGGTGACTATTTCTGGAATGCCTGAGATAAGACACCTGTGAGCACAGGTGGTCAAACTTTATTGACTGCCAACATCCCATCATGGTTCGTTACTGTGAAAAATTTAACTGTTGCACAGCTATAAGATGCCGTGGGATTCAGTACCGTACCTATCATCAGTGAATTAGACCTTCATTGCCAGTCAGCAACTGGGATGACTTTACATTCTGTGTTCTCAAGTCGCTCCAAATGTTTTGGATCAGGTGCTCACAAAGGCAAGCGATCTAGCACTTATTGGGAAGTGAAAGATGCAGGTTTGGGAAGACGGGGGAGATGAGTGATAGCGTGGTCATAGCAAAGACTTCACCAAGCCCGTGTAGCTCTCTGTTACTGAATGTCCCTTTTAAGTCATTTGGAAGTGAGGGAAATGGTCTAGGCCATCTTGCCCCTGCTTCCACAACTGGATGTGGTCACTTTCATGGTAAAGGGATATCTTCGGACAGGGCCGTTGCCCTGGACCAACGGCAACACCTAGGAACTCAGCTAGGAGCCACTAGTAGCCATCACAGCAGCTGAGAGGGTTATTACTTTGATCTTGGAGAGAGAGCTGGGCAGCATGCTATCGCATTTACTGCGACCGTGACTGGCTCTAATAGGAACCACAGGCTCAACCTTTCCCAAGAATGGCCCTTATTTTCCCTCTCTCTGAGTCTAGTTTTCAGTAATTGGAATCTGACGGAGATAGGATGTTGAGGCCAGGCATTTTTGTTTATTGCTTTCCTCCTGCTTCTCTCCTCCTATCGATATGTTTGTAAGTTCTCCCGGCTATAACTCCCAATTCTGAATTATGCATTCATCCTCATCTCTTCTTCACTACACTGCTCAAGGTGCCACCACTCTTGATTGTAGACTGAAGATTGTTTTCCTCAGTTCGTTCTTCACACGACAACCATACTGATTCATAAGGATCCAAACTACACCAGGTCTGTCATGTTTTATATATGACCTTCATGACTTTCAATTGTTCTTAGAAAAAAATTAAACAACTTACCCATGATTTATGAAGGCCAATAACGGTTTCCTCTCCTTTTCTCTGATCTTATCTTAATTTTCTCTCCTACTGCGATAAAACCAGTCACTATTATGATCTACTTAATCCCAATTTCCTCTTCTTACCAGCAGAATTATTGTCTTTATCAAGCCAGTATTTCCAGACGGTGGGACGTGGAAGTTCCCTGCTTTCTCAGGTTCCTTCCATGATGCCTGGATAGGTGGGTTTTGTGAAGTACTTTGGGCCAATGATCATCACATAGAATTTTACTAGAGTGTTTCTGAAAATTCATTTTGTCCCCTTTCATGATGAAAGGATGATGTTCTTATTACCAAACTTTCCATCCTTCCTGCTGTGGATTTACTCATAATATTTGAAATCACTGCAGCTATCTTGGACCATGAAGAAAAGATCCAGAGGATGGGGTGGTGGTAGCACATATCTTTTAATCCCAGCACTTGGGAGGCAGAGGTAGGCAGATCTCTGTGAGTTTAAGGCCAGCCTGGTCTACAAAGAGAGTTCCAAGACAGCCAGGACTGTTATACTGAGAAATCTTGTCTGGATTTAAAAAAAAAAAAGATCCAGAGGACTACTAACACGACTATAAAGTTATTGAACCTCTGAAGCAATCTTTTATTTCTGTCTCGAAAACACTAAGTTCCTTCCTTCTTTTAGACCAGCCCTCTGCATTTGTTTTCCACTGTCTGAAACTCTTCCCCCATTTCTTTGAATAGCTCACTCTTCTTCATCCAGACCTCAGCTCATTTCCTCAAAGACTCTCTCAGATCTCAGTCTCAAGTAGAAACTCCCCAACTCCTGTCTCCATGCAGCGCACATGCAAGCACATCCACCCACCCACCCACACCCATCCTCCTACCCCCGCCCCCCACTGCTCTTGATGTTCCCCATTTTAAAATGCAGAGTGCTGCCATTTAGATGCACAGCACATTGCTGTGAACAGTGGGAGAGGTGTGTGAGAACACAGAAATCTCTGGACAGTGCAAGCTCTGATTGCTCCATGCTAACCATCCTTTCTTATTTCTGAGTTTCTGTGCTGTAGGCATTGTAAATTTCCCTCGTTTATTAGACTCTTGTATATGCAGAAGAGAGTTATGAGCTTAGGAAGCTGGGAAAGTAAAATCAAATGACTTGATTGCAGTGTTATTGCAGCAGGCACCTGGGAACACTCTGCCGCTCTGTTTGAATGTGGCATTACTTGGTCTGGGGACTGCAGAGTGAATGAGCTTGAATTTAGTGTGCCAAGGGTAAAGTCAATGTCTATGCAGTTCCTAGCAGAGTGGAATGATAAAAAAGCAAGATTATCTGAGGGAAATGATTGGGGATTTAAAAATCAGACTAAACATGATAATAAAGTAAAGAAAAGATCGGGCTTTATCAAAAGAAGAGGAAGAAAAAAATCCAGAAGGAGGCACCAGGGGAAGATACTATTTAGATGGTAGAAACAACCATAGGAAGATATTTTTGGCTGCTGTTTATAAAGGTGAAAATTATATTAAGAGAATTAGAGCATTTTTTCTTAAATTAAAAAAAAAGTAGATAGAATAACATTCCCCTCTTTATTGGCCCCAGCAACATAAACTAGATGGATTAGGAGAACAGACATTTAATGATCAGCCAGATGTGAATGGATGTGGGGTCTAGGTGGAATGTGTGAGCAGAGATCTGTTCTGAAGAAGAGTCTATTCCGTAGCATTCTTCACCTATTGGAGGGATGATGCTTTGCAGCGGGGAGAGCTGGGCTTGGAACAAGGGGGGGATGTGTGGCAGTTGTGATGACTTCTCCCTCGAACACATTCACAGTTGTACCTGGTGTCTAGGTATCGTTAGGTGCTGACAATGTGGTGTGGTCTTCCTGTACAGAGAAAGGTGTGGCAAACTGGAACATGACTTTAGCAGAGTATGACACTGCTGTACTAAAGAAACAAGTGGTGCTAGGAGAACAGAGTTCAGCCTTGGTGTGTGTGTGCGTGCGTGCGTGCGTGCGTGCGTGCGTGTGTGTGTGTGTGTGTGTATTTGCACTCAAGAGCATGGTTTAGGAGTATGTGCTGGAGGAAGTGATGTCTGAACAGAGACTTAAAACACTTTAAGGTGAGTTGTGTCTTAAGGTCCACCCTCCCCAAGCCAGGAATGCTGTCCTTATCAGTCAGTGGATAGGTGTCTTAGTCACTGTTCTGTGGCTTTGATGAGACACCATGACTAATGCAATTCTTTTTTCCCCCCCCATTTTTCTTTATTAAGAAATTTTCGACTCACTTCACATACCACCCACAGATCCCCCTCCTCCCTCCTCCCACCCCCCAGCCCTCTCTCTCAAGGCACCCCGCATCCCCACATCCCCCAAATCAAAGTCTCCCATGGGGAGTCAGCAGAGCCCTGCACACTGAGCCTAGCCCCTTCCCTCTGCACCAAGGCTGTGTAAGGCGTCACACCACAGGCACCAGATTCCCAGAAGCCTGCCCATGTACCAGGGACAGATCCTGATCACCCTGCCTGGGTCCCCCCCAAACAGTTCGAGCCAAACAACTGTCTTCTGTATCCAGAGGGCCTAGTCCAGTCCCATGGGAGCTCCACAGCCACCAATCCATAGTTCATGGGCTTCTACTAGTGTGGCCGGTCATCTCTGCACGTCCTCCCATCATGATCTCGACGTCCCTCGCCTGCAGAATCCCTCCTCTCTCTCATCAATTGGTGCCTGGCTGTGGATCACTGCATCTGCCTCCATCAGTCACTGGACAAAGGTTCTATGATGACAGCTAGGTTATTCACTAGACTAGTCACCAGAGTAGACTAGGACTAAGGCAATTCTTATAAAAGAAAGCATTTAATTGGGGGCTTGCTTACAGTTTCAGAGGGTAGTCCATTATCATCATGGCAGGGAGCATGGTTTTGGAGCAGTAACTAAGAGCTACATCCTGATCCACAAGCAGAGAGAGAGAGAGAGAGGGGAGAGAGAGAGAGAGAGAGAGAGAGAGAGAGAGAGAGAGAGAGACAGAGAGAGAGAGAGACAGAGACAGAGACAGAGACAGAGACAGAGACAGAGAGACAGAGAGAGAGAACACTCTGGGCTGGCATAGACTTTTGAAATCTCAAAACCCAACCCCAGTGACACATTTCCTCCAACAAAGCACACCTCCTAATCCTTCTAATCTATTCAAATAGTGCCACTCCCTGATGACTAAGCATCAAATAAGTGAGCCTATGGGAATCATTCTTATCCAAACCACCACAATAGGTGATGCCTTGCTATTCAGTTTAGAGATGACATCTTCTTTCCTAGTGATCTTTTTTGACCAGCTAATTCAAAGAAGTCCTATAACTACCACTCCCGAATCTCCTTTTACTCTTACTTTTAGAGCATTTACACTTATCTGGTGTATTCTGATAATTTTTGCTTTTTTCCCTGTTGGACCATTTGCTCTTTGAGAGCTTAGGGTGTGTGTGTATCATTGCATCCATTCCTGGCACGTACAAGAGTTTCTGGCAAAGAAGTGCTCAGTCTGCAGTTGTTGAATAAATAAATAATTGACAATAGTATTTGGTGGAGGGGAAGGGAGGCCAAAGAAACATGAAGAAAAAAATCATCCATCAGAGGGCCCAGTGGCTGTTGTGGGTCCTCGTATACTTTAGTCCCAAGTCTCTTTCAGGGCTTGCTGGAGAAATGTGTTCATTTGCACTGAGAGGACTCTTCAGTGCTGTGTGAGCAGTTGCTCCATGTCAATGGACTTTCATCTCAATGGGCTCCTGCTCTGCTGCATATGTCAGAGATTCTGCTCCAACTCCATGTGGATGTACTTCCTCGAGTTCCGGTTCTTCAGGGGTCTTCTTTTTAGGTGTTGACGGACCCTTCAGTGCAATTCAGGGAGTGTGAATTCAGTCTGTGGACTCAAAGACAGAGATCAAATCTGATGGTCTTGAATCTGAAAGTTTGAAGGAAGGTTTTGGAAAGTTTGAAGGCAGGTTTTTGCTCCCATCTAGGTGTTATGGTTGGAGTGTGAGATGTGTTTGAACACTTGGCCCTCAGCTGGTGGTGCCATTCTGGGAAGTAGTGGAATATTTAAGGGGTGGTGGTGCCCAAACATTTAGCAAGAATTTCCACATAAAACCTGAGAAAGCGTTAAAAAAAAAGGTTCTAAAACGGAGCAGAGAGCAACTTCCCAGTCTTGTGTCTCTCATATCTGCTGTGGTACAGAGACGGGACTTTCGACAGCTGCCCACAGGGTGGAACTAGTCTCCAACTGCCATGAGCTAGGCGGTGTGGCGGGTTCCTGCTGTCTCTCACATGGGCTGCGGTACAGAAAGGATTCTCCTAGCTGCTGCCTGTGGGCTAAAGCTGCCAGCACGAGCTCTGCCAGCGCACAACATGACGGGTTTGGAGATTCATGCATGCAGACAGCAAAGGTTACAGATACACAGTAAAGACAGATTCAGATGGGAAAAACCTCTAAATAGGTAACAGTGTGTTTAAAGATGTACAAAGGCTTGGAAGAAGAGAAAGACTATATACAGTCTTAGATTAAAATAATAAAGTTCTTAAAAAGTGATTAAAGTAATATAAAAAAAGCCATGTAAAGATGGAAAATATACACAGAACCTGAATACTGTATGTTATTGTGTTGTCTTTGAATTTTTTGGCTGCTAGGAGATAATGGATTATAAAAACTGTTAGATTCAACCAACCTATACAGTTTTAAAATATCTTGACTTGAAAATTTAAGTCAAAAGATATGTTACTTTTGGGGAGAGGTTATTCTTTTATTTTTACAGGACATGAGAGGTTATGGATTCATTCCAGGTTAAGGAAAATCAGGTTTGATCGAGGAAGACCCCCTGACAAATCTGACTACAGACATGGAAAACCTAAAAGAACTGTAAGACATGTGATGTATATTTTCCCTGCTCAAATACATAACAAAAAATTATCTTTGGCTGACTTATGTACAATGCACAGTCTATGCTTGTATTAATGTAGATATGTATGCTACCTTGAAAAGTTTATGTATTTTCAGAGCAAGGGGATCAGCCACCAATGAAAACAGATGGTCCAAATGAGCCAGCATCCAAAACAGCTTCAAAGCTGCTGGCTGAGATGGTCCAGCCTCACAGACTACTCCAGCTGGGACTTCATTATTATCCCAATTTTCTCAAGGATCTCCCAAAGATAACAGCACCCATAAACAACAGGAAGTAGTCTAGAGAGCAATTTCCACATTCCCAAAAATGGGTTATGGATATTTATTATCATTTAAGTGGGGGTTGTTTACACATTGTTATTGGTAGCAGTTAGGAAAAAAGCTGAACAAAGGAGACTAGATTCAGGGATCTAATTTTAAAAAGAAAAAAGGACGATATAGAAATGATAGGATAAAAGGGCAGATTATTGAATCCACTTTACTTCAAAAAAAAAAAACAACAACTATTAATCTTAAATATTTTACATTGGTATGGATTTTGGTTTATGGATGCAAATTTAAAGTTAGTTTTGTTATAGTGTATGTATATTTCTACTCTTGTTTAGGATATTACATTTATGTAGCTCATTTAAAAATGTAAGATATAATTAAAATACAGATGAATAGACATCTATAATAGTCAAACTTATAGTCATGCTAGATATGTTTTCAAGGTCATACACAGATATATTTAGATAGATAGTTGGTCTTCAAACACATCAAAGACCTACAGAATATGTAATTTAATATGTTTTAATAACCTAAGGCTTTTCATGACAGTGAGACATGTCTGCCCCTAGCAGCACCAACTTACTTCAGAGAAGATGATGGGCATCAAAGAAACTCCATATGGAGTTTGTTTTCTTTATGGCAAAAGCTAGCCATGTGGGCAAAGAAACTTTCTTTTTTTTCAGTTGCTGATAACACACTGTCTAAACTAGACCAGCAGGACAAAAGAAAGGTGCTGGTGAACTTTGCCAAGACAAAGTAGGACAATCCTTCAGAATTCCCTGCTTCTTAGGAAAGTCTGCCAGATATGCTAGGCCTGTAGACCAGAGTTGGATGCCCCAACATTACAGAGGAACTTTTGGTGACTGTTCAGGCAGTTTGATGTCCCTGTCGTTAGGTAACATTTCATCCCTCTGGGGTCTTTGATGGAGTTAAAGACTAAATAGTTAAACTTACAGTTTTCCTTACTTATGATAGAAAGCAAATTAGGTATAACACTTTAGACTCACCAAGATAAGATAGATAATAGAGTATTTTCTCTAATTTTGCCAAATACAAATGGACTGGGTATTGTAATGGTAATTCTTACTTGATAACTGTTTTTGTTGTATATAATTTTACCATGTTAAAGTTAAAGCCTTACTTTTTAATTATACAAAAGGGGGAAACGCTGTAAGATAATCCTTCTGTACACTGTGTGAATATATGTTGCTATGATTGGTTTAATAAACAAGCTGAGTGGCTGATAGCTGAACAGGATAAAGTTAGGTGGGGAAGCCAAACTGAGAATGATGGGATGAGGAGGGGCGGAGTCAGAGAGTCTCTGGCAGACACAGAGAGAGCAAGATGGGCATGCTGTACTGAGAAAAGGTACCAGGCCACGTGTGTAGCTGGGGGTTTTCTTGTGTCCTGCCTGGTCCGGTATTTTTACATCTTGCTTCTCCTGGCAGCTGCCACATCTCTCCAGACTCTGCCTTTCTCTTTCCTGTCTCTCTCTTTCAATTTCCTGTCTGCCTCTAAGCTGCCTTGCCACAGGCCAATGCACCTTTATTTATCAATCAATCAGAGCAACACATATTCACAGCATACAGAAAGACATCCCACAGCACATGTGGCAAAGTATAGTTAAGAAATATGGGTTAATTTAAGTGTAAGAGTTAGCTAGTAACAAGCCTAAGCTATTGGCCAAGAATTTATAATTAGTATAAGTCTCTAAGTGGTAATTTGGGAAGCAGCTGCTGGGTATTTGGGTGGTCAGGACAGGAAAACTCTGCCTACAAGGTGGGGCCTGGCTGGTGTAATGGGGTCATTTGGGCCAGGATTACAAGTCATCTCATTACTGGTAGCTCTTTATGTTTCTGTCAGCTTCTGCCATGTGACCAGCAGCAAGCTTTAGCACCCAGGCCCTAGCCATCATGAAACTGTGAACTAAAATGAGTCTCTTTTCCCTTCTTTCTGAGGCATTTCAACTTCAACCTCCAAATTCAATGGACAAAGCATAATGTAGAGTTGTTAAAATTTTTAAGAGAAACAAGGAATCATGGCTTTAACTATTCCCATCTGATGTCTCCATTCTCAGCACTGCTGTGTATCACCTCTTCTCTTATCACCCAGTGTACCTAGAGTCTTTCCTTGTCCCAAGTGCACTAGCCCCACACTCTTTTTTTAATTCTATGTGTCTTTTACACCATGTATCTTGATCCCATTCATTACCACGTCCCTTTGCATCCAACCTCTGCCCCTACAACACCCCCAAATAAAACAAAATTTAAGAGAAAAAAGGAAAAAGATTAAAAAAAGGGAAAAAATTTAAAAAATGACATCATGGAAGCTGCAATGCAATACAGTGAGTGAGTCATGCCATAAACTCCTTTGTCCATATATCTTTACTTGCAAGTGTTCATTACAAAGAGTCAATGGTCTGGTTTGAGGCCTCTGGTTTCTACACTATCGATGCCAGGATCTCACTAGGACTCTTTCTGGGTTATCCTGTTGTTGCCCTGTGTTGTGGAGTTCCTGCAGCTTTGGGTCTGAGGGTCAGGTTCTTTCACATGCTCTGGTAGATGATAGATGGGGTGGATGTTGGGGCAGGCCAAGTCATAACCTTGGGTCTGGGCCTGCAGCCCCACACTCTTATCTTGATAGCATTTTCAGAAAAATCCAAGGAGTGTTCCCTCCTTGGAGGACGAGGGGAATTGCTCAGGGTTGGCAGTTTATTTTGTCTCTGCTTAGAACTTGTCCTATGCTGTGCTATCCACTCAGCTTCAAGGTAGTTACAGGCGACTCTTGCTGGATCTGCAGTCCTCAGATCCTGACCAGCTCATCTTAGGAGCACAGCCACAGCAGGTTCAGCTATAAAGAGCAGCGTTGGTCCCTTCCTGGATTTGGAGGTATGACTCCTATTTTGGGCTGTTATTTTCCCTGCACATTCTTTACAGACTATTTCTGGTGTTTATCATCTTCAGTGGTATCTCTCCCATCACTTCTGAGGAGGGTAGGCTTATTGTCTGAAACCTCAGTATAAGAATAGACCAAGGTGATTTTTTTTTCTGGTTTCATGAACTTTAAGATTTCATTTTGTATTTGTTTGATAGAGATGACAGATACTTTCCCTTTTGTGTGCTTAAGAAAGAAAATAAAGTTTCAGAAGGGAATTGAAAGGAAACTTTTCTTTGGACAGTAGAGGAATGAGTGAGAGTAAGTGTTGGAGTGCAAGCCCCATTGCAGGCTGACAACGGTGCCCGTATCTCCTATGGGCACTCTATGCTGCTATTTCGTGCAGGGAGGCTCCATCCCAGTCCAATTTGCTTGACCGTCATTGACATCGAAGTCAGTGTCATTACAGTACTGCTTGAAAACAATTTGTGGGTCCGGATCTGGGAGTGAAAAGGAGGAAAAAACTTGATAAAATAATTTATGGGTCTTGAACCGGGAAGGAGATGGGTGAAAATCTGACACAGTATGCACAGAGGCAGTTTTCCAGGGAGATCTGTCTGGTTCCTTTACTTTATTTTGAAACAGAATCTTGCTATAGAGCCCGGGCTATCTTTGCATTGCCTCAGCCTCCTGTGTGTGGAGACTACAGGCTTCTGTTACCACCCCTGGCTCAGGGATGTCCATTTAATGTGGTCTCCCTATCCTATTGACTTACTTTGTAACTCAGAATGAAGTCTTTCCAATCTGAAATTCACTTAGGTTAGTAAACACTTGTTAGGGATATAGCATTACTTATGAACAGTATCTAACATTCTCACTGGGAAAGTTAATCTCTTCTTCCTCAATGTTTCTGCATTTGCTTTTTTACCTCTTAGTACATGAGGAATCTCTCAACTTTCAGTGGAGTAAAAAAATCATTTTATTTGCTCATGGTTCAGTGTTTTAGCAGTATGGGCACCCTTCTGCTGGATTTGCTTGGGGCCATATTTGTCTCTGTAGCTTTGTGGGGAATAAGCAAGAATGGTTGCTTACGGATTTTTTCTCTAGTAGGCTAAACTTGAACTTCCTCACAGTCCTACCACCTTCCAAAAGGGGAAGAACAGGATCCAAAAGGCCTCCTGACACCATGATTCAGATGTCATACAATGCCATTGCCAAGTTACACATCAGTCAAAATTCCAGAGAAGAAATTTAGATTCTACCTGCTGAGTTACAGGATATTATAAAGGATGGAGGCCTGTTGCAATGGGAGGAATTATGGTGACCATCTTTTCAAATAATCCATCACCATCTTTATAACACATGCACGGCTGAGTTCCTAAGCTGCCAGAGAAAGGGAGTCATCCTATACCAACAGGGACTAGGACTTCTTACAAAGCAGAAGTGTGATAGTCACCAGTTGTATAAACATAGGAGGAAGAACAAAAAACCCAGGATGGCCAAAACAATCCTGTACAATAAAGCAACTTCTGGAGACATCACCATCCCTGACCTCAAGCTCTATTATAGGGCTATAGTAATAAAAACAGCTTGGTACTGGCAAAAAAACAGACATGTGGACCAATGGAATCAAATTGAAGATCCTGACATTAATCCACATACACATGAACACCTGATTTTTGACAAAGAAGCCAAAACTCTACCATGGAAAAAAGAAAGCATCTTCAATAAAAGGTGCTAGCATAACTGGATGTCAACATGTAGAAGATCACAAATAGATCCATATCTATTGCCATGCATGAAACTCAAGTCCCAAGTGGATCAAAGACCTCAACATAAATCCAGTTACACTGAACCTGATAGAAGAGAAAATAGGAAGTAGCCTTGAACGCATTGGCACAGGAGACCACTTCCTAAATATAACACCAGTAGCACAGACACTAAGAGCAACAATTAATAAATGGGACCTCCTGAAACTGAGAAGCTTCTGTAAGGCAAAGGACACAGTAAATAAGACAAAATGACAGCCTACAGAATGGGAAAAAATCTTCACCAACCCCACATCTGACAGAGGACTGATCTCAAAATACATAAAGAATTCAAGAAACTAGACATCAAAATACCAAACAATCCAATTAAAAAATGGACTATGGATCTAAACAGAGAAGTCTCAACAGAAGAATCTCAAGTGGCTGAAAGACATTTAAGGAATTGCTCAACACCCTTAGTCATCAGAGAAATGCAAATCAAAATGACTCTGAGATACCATCTTATACCTGTCAGAAGGGCTAAGATCAAAAACACTGAAGACAGCTTCTGTTGGAGAGGATGTGGAGCAAGAGGAACTCTCCTCCACTGCTGGTGGGAGTGCAAACTTGTACAGCCACTTTGAAAATCAATATGGTGGTTTCTCAGAAAATTGGGAATCAATCTCCCCCAAGACCCAATGATACAACTCTTGGGCACATACCCAAGGAATGCACAATCATACCACAAGGACACTTGCTCAACTATGTTCATAGCAGCATTATTCATAATAGCCAGAATCTGGAAACAACCTTGATGCCCCTCAACTGAGGAATGGATAAAGAAAATGTGGTACATATACACAATGGAGTACTACACAGCAGTAAAAAACAATGACATCATAAACTGAAATATCATCCTGAGTGACATAACCCAGACTCAGAAAGACAAACATGGTATGTACTCACTCATAAGTAGATACAAAGGATGCAAAGCAAAGGATAACCAGATTGTAACCCACAGCTCCAGAGCAGCTAGCTAACAAGGAGGATCCTAAGAGGGATACATGGATTGCCCTGGGAAGGAGAAATAGATGAGATCTCCTGAGTAAACTGGGAGTGAGGGAGGGCAGTAGAGGGTAGGGGATGGGATATGAGAACATAAAGGAATGGGATGGTTGAGCTGGAACAGGGATGGAGTGGGAGAGCAATGAAAGAAATATCTTGATACAGGGAGACATCATGGGGATAGGGAGAAATCTGGTGCTAGGAAAGTTCCCAGGAATCCACAAGGATGACCCCAACTTAGGCTATTAGCAATAGTGGAGAAGGTGCCTGAACTGGCTTACCCCAGTAATCAGATTGGTGAATACCATAATTGTCATCATAGAACCTTCATCCAGTAACTAATGGAAGCAGATGCAGAGATCCACAGCCAAGCACCAGGCTGAGCTCAAGCAGTACAGTTGAAGAGAGGGAAGAGGGATTCCATGAGCAAGGGGCATCGAGATCATGATGGGGAAACCTACAGAGACAACCAAACCAAGCTAGTGGGAACTCATGAACTTTAGACCAACAGCTGTGGAGCCTCCATGGGACTGAACTAGGCCCTCTGCATAATCAAGACAGTTGTGTAGCTTGGTCTGCTTAAGGGACCCCCTGGCAGCAGGGTCAGGATCTCTCTGGTGCATGAGCTGGCTTTTTGGAGCCCATTACCTGTGGTGGGATGCCTTGCACAGCCTTGATGCAGGGGGAGGCGGTTGGACCTGCCTCAACTGAATGTACCAGGCTCTGCGGACTCCCCACGGGAGGCTTTATCTTTTCAGAGGAGGGAATGGGGGAAGGTTGTGAGGGGAAGGGAGAGGAAGGAGGAGAGGGGGATCTATGGTTGGTATGTAAAATGAATAAAAAATTTCTTAATAAAGAAAAAAAGTAAAAAAAAAAAATCATAGGAGGAAGGTGTGGAACGGCCACGGGCCCCACAGGGAGCATCCCTTCGGGGTCTTGCTGAGTTCAGTTGTGTGAGAAACAGGCCTTGTCTATTGTTCTTCATAGCTCTTAGCTCTACTTTCAGGCTTTGATTTCCATTAAGAAATGGCTGGTGTAAGTAACCTGGTGTCTCTCTCACAGAAAGTGGAAAGGGGGGAGGCTCCTCTGCGGTTTTCAGTGTCAGTCCATCTTAGTCTAAGCTGGCATCACTTCATCAGTACAGCTTTGTCAAAAACCCCTGTGGAGTTCTCCCGGAGTCTGATTCCAATCTATCCACTCCATTTAATGAAAGCTCCAGGTAGAATTCTGAGACGAGGGCCCTGTTTTCTATGCGAGCGGTGCCAGGCTGCAGGGGCAGAGCAACCCAATGGCAACACTCAATATAGCCTAGAGCCTGCAGTCACTGCCTCAGGTCTTTCAGGGTATTAACAAATGGACTGGCAGGGTACCTTGATCTCATCTTTATCCCGAGGCCATTTACTGCCCTGAGACTCCTTCACTGGCTTGAGAAACTGGAAATGAGAAACGATTTTATTATCCAATCCAGCAAGCCCGGGCTTCTCTAAGTATCCCCTAAATTCTGTTTGCAAGCTGAGCAGTTGCAGCAGCTCACCTCCCTCTTCGGCTGTCTTCTCATACATAATCAGCTGAAACGAGCCAAGGGACACTTTCAGATTTCTACATGGAAATGATCTTGCCAAGCCCACAGAGTCATTAGATTAGATTCTGTCTTCCAAGCTTAACGCAGACGATGGCTTTGCCAGTTGTGTCCTTACTCTATAATGTGGAGTGCCATTTTTTTTTCCAGCTTGCTAGAGCAGGCTCTCTATTGCCTTTCCAGTCTCTGCTAGCTGGGAGTCTTATCGTGTTTCAGAATTAGCTAAAATTTCCTTTGCTGTTTTCCTAGTTGGTCTCAGAGCTGTTGCTCCCCATCTGAGATTTTGTTGTTGATGCACTCTGATCCTGGAACCAGTTTCTCTTTTGTTTAGATCTAATTCTTATCTTCTTATACATAATATTCTAGTTCTTTGGAATTTCAGAGGAGAATCTCATAGTGTTAATGCTTAGTTGGAAAACAAAAGAGAGAAACAGTAGAACAGAGTGGTTCACCAGGAACTAAAGCAATCATCACACGAAGCTGCAACACAAAAGCCTGATGAGAAAGATGTCAATCAAAAGGGCTGTTTAAAAAGTCAGCCTTAGGCTAGAAGGTTAACTGGAAAGAAAAAAAAGGGAATTGAAAAGAACTTTCATTTACGATGAAGATGTATTTTAATGGAGACATAGCAAATGTTATATTAGAAGGAATGCATTAGTGTCTACCTCCCCCAAGTCTCTTCTAGGCCAGAATTGTTGAGAGGAAGAGGGGGATTGCAATAGTTTGAATGTCACCAGGAAACGAAGCTTTTGGGAGCCATTATGTCACCTGGACAGAGCCCTCATGACTGGGATTAGTGTCTCTATCTGAAAGAGTTCCCAAGGAGCACCCATATTTCTAGATGACAGTCCATGTGCCAGAAAGTAAGCACTAAATCTTTGGCACTGGTCTAAAACTTCCCAGTCTCTACAAGTTTTTGTTCATAATCTACCTGGTCTAGGATATTTTACTAATAGTAACCTCAACAGACTTAGACATGATTGAAGGTACATCAGTCACCATTTGATTCAATATGTGTATGTCATTTACTGTAAAGGTGGGAAATGATAGACAAGGCAGACCCCAGGGCACACATTTTAGCGGCACCTGGAACCCAGTGGGAAAAAGGCATGCAGCAGTGCGGCATGGATGGTCAGGAGACAGTCGAACACATTAGATCCAGAAGTAGCTTCTGCTTAAGTGAGAGTTTGCAGAATGTTAAAAACCTCTAAATATTTCAAACAAAACATTAAGAGTTAGCCAGACTAACTCTTGTGCTTGGAGAAATTAGGAGATAAACGGAGAGTAGGATGAAGTTTCCCTTAAAGGTGCGTTGTGTGGTGGGGGCTGTGAATGCTGTCTCAAAAATAGTAGCTTGAGTGTTTCAGTGTCACTAATGTACAAATTAGAAAGTGCCTTGAAAAATAGGAAATAATTACAGAGCCCATTAGGATTTTACAGCGGCTATGGGAGAAACGGGAGAAATAACCTCTCCAGATTTAATGAGAGCATGCATTTAGAGGCGAGTTTTGATCCAGTGAGCGTGCATTTATGACAGATATTTTCTTTAATTATCCTGTTCATGGAGAATATTTGTGTCTTGGTATGCAGGGTGAATAAAGGGAGTCTTTGCAGGTTATTTCCCTTTATAGAATGCCGAAATAAAGACCGTTGGAGGGTAATGATGACTTTGAAAGAATTGCGGAGTGGAGTTTTGAATTTCTATAATTAAAAAATTATATAAGAAATATATTCATATACAAGAACCTGGAAGTTAGAGGGAAAATCGCTGGCAGTCCAAGACTCAAGCACAGTCACTGGCATTAGTTTGTGGTTGAGTGCATCTTAAGACAGGTATACTTGCCATCAATGCATATTTTCAACTGGTGATTGTCATTCAGCAATCTCTTATTTTTGTTGTTTTATCTAAAGAACTTTTCATAAATATATTTTGATCATATACTTTCCCCTTCTCCAGCTCCTTCCAGATCCTCCCCACATCCCTACCCACCCAACCTCATATTCTTTCTTGCTCTTAAAACAAACAAACCAAACCCAAACCAAAAAAAGGAGCACAAAACCAAACCCATAATAAACATGGAGTTCATTTTCTGGTGAGCAGGAGGCCTGCCCTGGAGTGTGGCTGGCACACTCAGTTTCACTCCACTGTAGAAACGGATTTGTCCTGTCCTTGCAGGTACCAACTGCAAATAGTTTCTTAGGATGGACCTTTGCCCCCATTTCCCCTTCTCTGTGCTGAGATGTTTTTCTGACTTGGACCTATGCAGGTCTTGTGCATGCTGTCACAGTCTCTGTGGGTTCTTATATGCTATTTCCTTAGAGCCATCCAGCACCTCTGGCTCTTACAATCTTTCTGCCTCCTCTTTCGCATGGATCCCATATATCACAGACAGCCTTGAGGGGAGGGCTTTGATGAGGACATCCCACTTAGAGCTGAGTGTTCCAAAGTCTCTCGCTCTCTGTGCATTATCCAGTTGTGGGTCTCTGTGCTAACTACCATCCACTGCAAGAAGAAACGTCTCTGATGAGGGCTGAGTGAGGCACTGATTTATGGGTATAGCAATATGTTAGGAGTCACTGTATCACTATGTTCACTCAGCAGAATCGAAGCAATGGACTTTCTCCTCGGGCCCATGACTTGTCTAGCCTCAGGGTCTTGGCCTTATTAACAGTGTCAAGTACAGGTTCTATTTCATGGAGTGGGCCTTAAATCCAACAAAAAAGTGCTAGGTTACTCCTATAACATTTGTGCCTTTATTGTCCCAGTGGGTATGTATTACAGGCAGGTCACTATTGTAGGTCACAGAGTTCTCAGCTGTATGAGGTTGATGATTAATTTTCTTTTCCAGTAGCGTACAGAATAACTTCCAGCACTCTGGATGCTTGCTCGTAGGGGAGAAGCCTCTGGTTGAACAACAGCTCTATTTCCTCATGTTTGATGACGTAGTATGTGGTGTCTTCAGCAATAAGATCTTATTGTCAAATTGTGGAGGGTAGCCAAGAGCATTGGTGATAACCTGTTGTGTGTTTTGGTGCGGTGTCTACTTGGCTAATAACTCAAAAAGATGCAACCCATTTCTGATACTGGGAGTTTTATTTGGTAGCCTATGATGTCTTCTTGGGGCATTCTCTCTCCCATTACCTGGTAACTTCATTTCAATTCTTTTTCATATGTGTTTATATTTTAGGAAGCTTCTATAGCAGTAGTTTTCCAAAAGGCCACATGTTAGTTATTCCTCTCCATAGTTCCTCCTCTACCTGGTCCTATTGTACACCCCCCCACCCATTTAGTCCTCTCAATTTCCTCTTTATCTCTTTGCTAACTTTATATTCTATTTCCCCTTCCTTGGAGGATCCCCTCCCTTCCTCTGGTCCCATACCTGCTAACTAAATTTTATAGATATTCTGAATGAAGTACACACATCTAAAGCTTAAAAGTTAACATATAAGAGACATAAAAGTTCACATGTAAGAGAAACCATGCAATGTTTGTCTTTTAGGGTCTTGTTACTCTGCCAGGGTGATGGCTTCTAGCTCCATCCATTTGCTTGAAAACTTCATAATTTTATTTTTCCTGATTTGTCTTTTTTCTTTTTTAAACAAGTTTCCTCTGTGCAACAGTCCTGGCTTTCCTGGAGCTTGCTCTGTAGACCAGGCTGGCCTCGAATTCACAGAGATCCACCTGCCTCTGCCTCCCGAGTGCTGGGATTAAAGGTGTGCATCACCACTGCCTATCTCATTTTTCTTAACAGTGAAATTATGTTCTGTTGTGTAAATATACCACATTTTTGTTATCACTCATCAGTTGGTAGACATCTAGGCTGCTTCCAATTTCTGACTATTATAAATAGAGCATCAACGAACATGAATGAGCAAATATCTCTGTAATAAGATGCAGAGTCCTTTGGGTATATACCCAAGACTGGTGTGTTGGTTTGAATAAGAATGGCCCCCATAGGCTCATATATTTAAATGCTTAGTCGCCAGGCAGTGTCACTGTTTGAAAGGATTAGGAGGTATTGCCTTGTGGGAGTAGATGTGGTCTTGTTGGAGGAAGTCTGTCACTGGGGGTGAGCTTTGAGGTTTGAAAAGCCCATGCTGGGCCCAGCTCTCGATCTCTCTAATTTTGGATCAGGATGTAGTGCTCAGCTTCTTTTCCAGTGCTATGCCTGCCTGCTGCCATGCCGCCTGCCAAGCCTTCTGCACTGACGATAATGGACTAACCTCTGGAACCGTAGGCAAGCCCCCAATGAAATGCTTTCTTTTGTAAGAGTTGCCTTGGTCATGGTGTCTCTTCACAGCAATAGAACAGCAACTAAGACAAATGGTACGGCTGAATCTTGTGGCAGATTGATTTTCAGCCTTTGGAGGAACCTCCACATCAATTCCCTCAGCGACTGCACCAGTTTTCACTCCCCACGGCAGTGAGTAAATGTTCCCCTTCCCCTGCATCCTTGCTAGCATCTACTGTCATCTGTTCGGTTAATCTTGACTGTTCTGACTGGAGTAAGATGAGATCTCAGAGTAGTTTCAATTTCCGGCAATCTTTTTTTTTTTCCCCCTGAGACAGAGTTTCTCTGCGTAGCTTTGCGCCTTTCCTGGAACTCACTTGGTAGTCCAGGCTGGCCTCGAACTCACAGAGATCCGCCTGGCTCTGCCTCCCGAGTGCTGGGATTAAAGGCGTGCGCCACCACCGCCCGGCATTAATTTCCGGCAAGCTTTTATGAACATGCCATAGTATTATAAATTTAAAAATTTGACCATCATTTTCTTACTGGAATCTGTGTATCTAACATTTGTGTTTAACTCTGCCAGGCACACAACAATGTGAGATTGGGGAGGCAGTGCCAAGGCCAAATAGAGGCCAGATACTTGCTGCTACTCACTCGGCATCAGCCACATCAGTCTTCTTTGCAGTGGAAAACCAATTTGGCACAGCTGTTTTCTCCCCCTGGAGGAAAATTCGTGGGAATGTGACTTTAAAGGCCCATCTTCGGTGGGTCAGTGTGATTGGATTGGACTGTCTTTCTTTGTTCTTAAGAAGACACTGGAAGGGATGGTACTTTTCCTCCCTACCCAGGATAATGCTACAGGATGGGCGATGAACCTAAGATTACATTGCTGAGCCCCTTGCTCAGCTAACTGAATCCTTGGGCTTTCCTTCAGTTTGAATTTCATCTTGTCTGTTCATAGATAAAGAATACTGACTGAAAGAAGAGCCATATTTGTTTTGATGTTCAAAATAGGGTTATGTGGTAGGTCAATAATTTGCGAGTCAAGCCAAATCACCCCCACCCAGGTCCATGTCCAGATTTATGGATTTAGTTCACAGTGCAATGGAGGCACTCAAGCCAACGTGAAGACCAAACTGGGATCTAGAAGAAAGTAGGTATGTTTCAGGGAACAAAAATATAGGTGAGCACAGAGGATTGTGGGGAAAATGAGGAAGGATGAGAAGAGGGGAGGGAGAGAGAAGAGAGAGAGAGGAGAGAGAGAGAGAGAGAGAGAGAGAGAGAGAGAGAGAGAGAGAGAGAGATATTCATCAGAGCAGAAGGAAGGGGCTGATGATTGTCTTCCCTCTCTTGCAGCTTAGCCAGCAAGAAGTTCTTGATGATCAAGCAAAGGGTAGGGCTCAGATTTGTTTTGGTTTTGAGCACTTCCATACATAGGATACAGAAGAGATTTTAAACACAGTACTGTAGGTCCACTTAGAGCAGAGGTCGGCATGGATGGTGGGTCCACAGGCTGGGTAGAGACATGGCTGGATTGCAGAGTTCTGTAAGGTAGAGTTGAGTTATACTGGGAGTCTTACTGCAACCAAAGCAGAGACCAGAGCATATAACGGTTGCAGAGCTCACCGTGTGCAGAGTTCACAAGTTTTCTGGCCATAGCCTTTTAAGGTTAAAAAAAGTAAACAAATATGACCTTCTACCCCTGAAAGTCATTCAGTAGCCAGTGCTATAAGATTTCATCGTTTCATAGTCCTCTTTGGGTTGTTGCCCTCCCTGAATGTCTCCCAGCAGGTGTGATCTGCTGGTTTGAGCTGCTCCATGGGTGCTGGCTCAGGTTCCTGCCCTTCTCATTAGACCACTCTACCATGTGAGCGAGTTCCTGGGGCATCTCACTAGGCATCATCACTCTCTTTTGGAAGTCAACTTCTGAGGAGCCTACAGAAGGGCCAGAAAGAGCACTGGGACCTCTCCCAAACTTTGTCACCCCTCCCAACGGTCTATAAACAGTATGTCCCTGCTTATCTTGGCAACTCTTTGTTTGTTCTCTCTGGGTGCTGGGAAAGTAAACTTGCTATCAGGGCTCACTGTGTGGGAATCCTGCATCAATTCCTCCAACTTTCATGAGCTACATATGTAATTTTTAATATTTAATTATTTAAATTCAAATGATTTAGGGCTGGGGAGGTAGTTACATTGGTAAAGTGCCTGCTTTGAAAGTTCGGATCCCAGGTGGGTCTGTAATCTCAGTGCTGAGGTGGGAGTGGGTTGAGTTGGAGACAGATGTGCCCTTGCAGCTCATTGGATGGCCAGGTGAGCTAAATCGATAAGTTCCAGGTTCACTGAGGAACCCTGTCTCAAAATACTAGGGTGGAGAGTGACCAAAGAGACACCCAATGTTGACCTCTGACCTTTCCTCACATTTGCACAAGTCACCTGCAAGCACAGGTGCATACCACATGCAATATCCAGAGGCAACACAAGTCATGTGATCATAAAAATAGATGGACTGACAATTTTCAGGAAGAAATGGACAACAGAAGAAAGAGCCTTATTTCAGCAAACAAATCTATTTTTAACAAATATATAATTTCAGAGTGATTAGTCCAGAGGTGTGGAGGTGGCCTTGAAGAAAGAGTTCTTTTATTTCGAAGGTATTCTGTAGAGATGGAACCTGAACTCGAGGTCTTCACTCTGTAAGGCAAGTGTTCGGTACCTGAATGGTGTTGTCAGTTCTTCTGTTTTTGCTGTTTTTCCTGTACAAATGACACTAGTTACTCAGCAACTGTTCCCAGGAGGTCAACCCAACCAGAGCCAAGAGACACACTGAAGATGGGGGATTTTTACAAAGTTCTTATTAGTGTGGATTAATTATACATAATGATGGGGTTCATTGTGACATTTTCATAATGCACATTGATCATATCCACCCCAAATTATCCTCTTTGGTTCCTCTCATACTTCTGATGAGATTCTTCCCTTTTCTAGCCAGTCCCCCTTAAGCAGCACTTCATAAGAGATGAGAGTCCCCAAGAAAATGAACACAACATAGTCTTTAGAATATTGTCTGCTGGGGCAGACAGTAGTTCCAAATAATTAAAACACACAGATTTTTTTTTTGATGCTAGTGACCTGCGTATACAAATAAAGCTCTCTAGCTGGGCCATTTTTAGTATGCTGTATCAGGTCACAATGTATGATTAGGCTTAGCTGTTTTCTTATTTGTAGAATTAGGGGATAGACCTTTTTAAACTCTAAGCATTCTCTAATTACAAATAAAATTATATTTTAGTTTCACCCAGAGTGAGTCATAGCAGCCTTGTATGTGAATAATTGAATGAATGACACCCAATAGACACTTGTTGTTAGTTTTTGAGGGTGAAAAGAAATAAATGTTAGAATAGAGTTATAGAAAAATGTAAAGTGTACCGCTAGCTGTTGGGTAGACAGAAGAAAGGTAGAAATGAAGAGCAGTGAATTAGAGAGATTCTATGACTTGATAAAACCCCCAGCCATTTCTAATTTGGTCTGTAAAATGAAACAGACAATGCACTCTGGAACAGAAAAAAATTATGTGTCTAGAAATAGATATGAATTGGAGGGAGATCTAGCTGGAAGCTTAAGACTGTAGGGAGGGCAAAGAGCTAATTGACAGTCTTCCTCTCCCTCTCTGGCTCAGTGGGTCACTGGCTCTGACAGGAAGAGGAGTCTGAATCAACTCAAAGAGGCTACATTCCGCTTGGGGTTCCAGGCCGCAGACTCACTGCCCTGTCTTTCATCTACAGATGTAGAACCCAGACCCGAAATGTCAACTTTATGAGGAGAGTGGGATCCATAGTTGAACTCACACTGCAGAGTAATGAAACCCCCTCTCTGGAAGGCAGCTTTTGTTGCCTTACAGACTAGAAAAGGGAAGTTTCTGTGGGCTATTGCTGTTCACTTGCATGTCAGGTGCATAAACACGGCTGATACTGATTTGGATGTACCATGGTTTCATAGCTTTTTTTTTCATAGTTGTAAGGGTACCCCAGATTGTCTGGCACAGCTTGGAAAACACTGTGTCCTGTAATTACTGGTTGTCTATTTGTTTACTTTTGTGGGACTGAAAATTGAATTTAGAAATTCATGCATGCTAGGCAAGTGTTTTACCCCCGAGCCATATTCCCAGTCCACTTATTGGCAATTTATCAGAACTTAAAAAGCAAACGAATCAAACGCTCACCATAGAGGCAGTCGCAGAAGGAAGATAATTTAAACTTCCTTTTGAAGGTTGTCTTTCAGCTGTGGCTCTTCTCAAGTCAGATTCTACTTTTCACTGAAGACTATTTCTTTGTTGTGGTTTGGAGTTTATTACTGACTTTTGGAAGCTCCCCCTTACAGGATGTTTTATATTTATTTTTTTGTTTATTATCTTATTATTTTTTTTTGAGACAGGGTTTCTCTTGGTAGCCCTGGATGTTCTGGAACTACTCTGTAGATTAGGCTGGCCTTGAACTCAGAGATCCACCTGTCTCTACCTCCCAAGTGCTGGGTTAAAGGCATGGGCCAGTACCACCTGGCAGGATATTTTGTCATGACCCCCTGTTGTCTGGCAAAATTGGAACATCTTCTCCAGGAGCTGTTTGCATGCTTGAGCCCTTTTAGGTCATACATTATAGAACAATCTGAACTTTGATCACAAGTTAAGAGCACTTTTTTTTGAATACTACACTTTGCACAATCTTTGTGTTCACTTAAAGTATGAAATAAACTTGATATTTTTAATTATAAAAATAATTTACACCTATGAAATTTGTATTATATAAAGAAATGATATAGGAGATTAAAATGCCTCACAATATCATGTTCTGAATTAATCACCAATACCCATCTACCCTGTGTCTCTATATAACACATTGTGATGTCTCCATTCAATAGCATTTTAGCAGAGTTCTTTTATTTGTTTTAAGTAACTTCTCCACACCTACATGCTTTGTTTTTTCCTTTCATATGTCTCTCTCTCTCTCTCTCTCTCTCTCTCTCTCAATCTCTCTGTATATCTATATACCTTATTCTTTTCAACAGCTGAAACAATTTTGTTATTTTTTATGGCCGATATGAAATGCTTCTGGTCTTTCTTCAGGGTAGAAGAGATGAATTTATGGAAGCAAAGAAGGCCTACTCATCAGAAGGGTACTCTATGGCAACATTTCTCTTTTTCTTTGGAATCTAATGTTCTATTCTGGTTTCTGTTAGAACTGTTTGGTGCATCCAGGAGTGACTTGTTCTTGACCAACCCAGGGGAACACTGCAGCTTCCTCTGCCTGGATCCCAGCATAGTTCTTTCCCCTTCCTTCGGGCATCCTTTTCCTTTGGTTTTCATGATGTTGCCACTGTGTCCTGCTGTCCTTCTTTCTCATTCTTTTTTTCTGGCCAATGCTGTCATATTGGAGTCCTCTGGGATAGATCTGAATCCTTAGGGATCTGAGCTTTCCATAATTTATGTACTCCATTTATACAGATGACCCCACACTCTTTATCTCTAGTTAGTTATTTCTTCTGGACCCAGTGTAAGGATTCGTTCCTTAATTACCTCATCAGCCTTTGACAGCGTCCCAGCCTAAAAGGCGGGTGGGCCCTCTGTGCGTCCCTCTCTTTCCTTTCCGCTCCTTCCTTCCATCTGGACCTCCTTCTCTCCTTCTTCTCTTTTCTCTCTCTCTCTCTCTCTCCCCCCCCCCCCCAATAAAGCTCTAAAAAGGTAACCATGGCTGTGATTCTTCCAATCAGCACTCTCCTTCACCGGCATGGCTGCCGTGAGGGTGGCGGCCAGCTACGAGGAGCAGCACCACAGCGTAATCAACACCCAGGAGAGGGGTGTCTCTGAGTTTGGAAGTGTTGGCTCTGTTTCTGTCACTTCCTTTTCAAAAGTCTTCATCTGTAGGGTGAAACAGTAATCATCCTACTACCCATAGTCAATTTGGGAGCTGTTACAAGGCCAGGTGACCCATTACCAGCATGCACAGAAATGTTGATAAAATGTGAACAGTTTACTTGGCTGTGGAACAGAAAGACCTGCTGCAGGCCTGTTCTGATATGTATCGATTGTAACACCTTTCTGTGTGAGTGAGGGAAGAGTTAGACTTTTGTTGTCTAGTCTATCTCGATTCTCATGAGAGAGTGGGCTCTGTTTTCACACTTCTGACTTGCTTGTTCCACTTTGCGCTGACTAAAGTAGAAATCAGAGAGATATTTCTTAAGTCCTGAACTAGAACCAATTCATCTCTGGCTCTCCCAGAGTAGAATGATTTTTTTTTTTATTGTGGCAAGAATAACATATTGAGATATTGAGTGTGCTTTTGTTCTTCCTTTATTTTTTTCCTTCCCTTTCCTTCCAACTAGCTATTTTTTTTTGTGCCTACTTTCCATAGAGGGGGATTATTGATGTTTGAAAGAATAAAAGAGCCATTTGTCTCTCTGGACTCCATGACCATGCAGTCGGGCACCTTAAGTGGAGGTATGCTAGTTAGGGACCAGGGGAGAGAGGAAAGAAAGATGGATCTGAGGGTGTCCAGGCTCACTTCTCTCAGCTGCTCCCAGTGCATGTGGCAAGACAAGAGAAAAACGACTCCGTGGAATACTGGGGATGCTGGCCCAGGTGCAGGAGTCAGCCTCCCACAAACAAAGCATGGAGGAAGAAAGCTGCTGACTTCAGTGAGCTAGGTAACTGGCTGGCTCACTCATGGGCTGTCAGCAGGGCTGGGCGGGGGTGGGGTTGGGGTTGGGGTTGGGGGTCAGGGGCTCTGGGATCCAGGCAGAGGAAGCTGCTTTTCCTTCAAGAAACCCCAAGACCTGTCTGTAGTGGTATTTGCTTCGCCCACGACCTTGGGCTATATGTCCCAAAGGAGGCGGTGCTTCCTGCTGTTGTCCATTGTAAGTGACCTCTGATGAGGAGTTGGAGAAGGGTCACATGCCTCTTCTCCCTGCTCTTGCCTGTGAGGTGGATTTGCTCCCAGTCAGATCAGAGGACAACTTCTGCTGTCTACTCTGTTCTGTAATGGCGAGTATATTTCCTCAATTTATATCTTAATAAATTCTGTTATCCATTTCATAGACTCACGTGCATTGATTGTAATAAAGTGGCGCCCACGTGACAAAAAGTCCCCACACTCCCTGTAGCTTCTGCCCGCAGCCTCTGTGGCAGGCAGCGGGGACAGGTTGGCTCAGAGGCTTGTGTGCTCCGTGCAGGTCAACCACGCTAGCACCCTAGAGCCACTTGGTCCCAACCACATGGATCTGAGCCCCTCGTGTCTCTACTGGGGCTACTTGCATGACCAAACCCTAACATACACAGGCAGCTAGCTGCTTGTGAGTTTATCCACCCTGCAGAGCCATTGAAGCCTAACCCCTGAGGAAGGGCCTGACCTCTGCTCAGGTGACTAGCTTCATACAGCAGCCTGACGGGGAACCTGTAGAGGAGGCAGCTCACACAGTGTGTGAGTCAGTCACTCTCTGTCCAGGTGACTCACAAGGCAGCACCAGGCACCTTTCTAGTTTCATGCTTTTAGTGGCTGGATCAGGTCACAATTCCCTGCCTGTTTAGAGATTACCAGCAGACTGTTCCTTTATTTTTAAAATTGTTCAGTGTAGCAGCTGCCAATTCCAGAACACCCTGGAATGCTGCACTCTGCCCTTGAGAGTTCACCTGTCTGCCCACCTGCCCACCAGCTTCCACCACTCCAGCTGAGTCTGGTCCAGGCACCAAGCCCCCACCTGCCATCACCAGCCCTATAGCACCAACCAGACTGGTGGCTCCTGCCAGGTGTGTGACCGTGCCTGAGCGCTTCCAGCTCATTGGTGTGTTGCCTCATTTGTTGTATACAGTGGTTGTGGTTCCAGCAACCCTACCTAGAGTTCAAGGGTTGCCTGGGTAAGTGCTTAATTCACAGGAGCCAGTCAGGGACCTCAGTCAGCTTGCACTGGATGTGCTTTAGCGCTACACCTGCTGGCCGAACAGCTCTACTACACCCCAAAAAAACCATTGAGAAGATGCAAACACAAGCAAGCAAGAATTTCATTCCAGGTAAGAGTACTTGATAATTTTACACCTTAAAATTGATTAATAAATAAACAAATTTAATAAAATTTTCTTTACAAATTTTGAATATTTCAATAAAATTTTCTTTACAAATTTTGAATATTTCTCAAAACATAGTGGGAAATATTACTTCACAAGGATTTAAAAACCTTTTTTGCTTGTATGATGAATGAACTATTACAGGACATATACAACCATCCTTGGATGTATATAATATACACCATTTTGGCATTTACCATAATAATTCACATAGCATTGAAAAATGCTTTAATAATAATAACAAAGATGAGTCATTCTTGGGACTGATACAGGCTTTACAAGGTAGCTATGAAGACTTACATAAAAAGAGTCTTTCTCTGGAATCTGCTACCCAGGATTTACAAGGTAGTAACTTACATGAAAGGCTCCTTAGTTTGGAATCTGCTAACTTACTACAAGAACTTCAGTCCATTAATAATAAATGTACAAACAGATTTGATTTTCTTGATAATAAATATGAATACTTAATGGATAGAACAATAGCTCTTCAGGGTGAAATTGTCGTTACTCAGACACTTTATAAGGAGGAGAGATTATTGTTAACTAATAAAATAAGGTCTATGGGATTATGTGCTTCAAAAGAACATAAAAGGTTGCATGATTCCATGATATCTCTGGAATCTCTTACAACAGAGGGGGTTCACTCACTGGGACAGACGCTAGGTGCTCATCTGCAAGCCCTAGAAGAAACTCTCAATAAAGATGACAAGGGACCTAATAGGCAGAAGGGCAAGACCATACAAGTCATAACATCTCCAGATGTCTCTCATACCATGGCTTATCCTGTCATCATCTGTGAGAGGCCAGCGGATGATAGATATCCTGAGTCATATGTAGAATATATGTTGCAACCTATTCCTATGAGAGATTTAAAAAACATTAAGGAAGATACACTCAACATATGTAAAACAGATGTTATAAATACATGGTCTACCACAAATAGAATCATACCAGATGGTTGTAATCAGTTAATCTCAGCTGTTCTAGAATATAGCCAGCAATTGCAATGGAAAAGCTGGTTGAGAGAGGAAGCGAGGGTCATAGAGGAAGCAAGGTAAGACCAGAGGTTTTGAGATCTCCCAAGATGAGATTCTTGTTGAGGGATGTTTCATTGATAGAAATGTACAAGCCACTTATAATGAGCATTCCCTATGCTGTACAGCAGCTCTAAATGCTTGGGAAAAAATTCCAGAATCAGGAAAACCAACTGAGTTATTCACAGAGATATTCCAAGGACTATGAGAATCTTTTACTGATTTTTTACAAAGGCTGACCACAGCTATAAAGAAAAGCTGTGTCAGATAAAGAATTAAGACAAATATTAACTGAGTCCTTGGTGTTTAACAATGCTAATACAGAATGTGAAAGAATGCTTGCACCATTAAAGGTCAGATCATCTCCTTTGGAAGAATGGATTTAGTATACTAATGGTGTTGACTCTTATTTTTTCCAAGACAGGGTTTCTCTGTGTAGTTTTGGTGCCTGTCCTGGATCTCGCTCTGTAGACCAGGCTGGCCTTGAACTCATAGAGATCTGCCTGGTTCTGTCTCCCAAGTGCTGGGATTAAAGGTGTGTGCCACCATCGCCAAGCTGGTGTTGAGTCTCTTAACTCTAGTAATGAGGTTTGAATAGGAGAGGCAATTTCCAGAGGTTGAAGAAGGCCTTGGTATACCAAATGTTTTAATTGTGGTACACCAGGTCATATAAGGAGAAACCATACATAGCAGGGTGCTCCTAGAAGCAATACTCCCTCTAGAAATAACTCAAACAGGAGACCCCAACCTTCTGGTAAGTGACTGCAGAAAATTCTTTAGGTTAAGAACTGATCTCACACCAGTGTATGTAGTTGGCAGGGGGATTTCTGGAAGAGGGTTTTGAAGGCACAATTCAGTGTCTGAGGGGTTTTTGATGGATGAGACAGATGTGATCTTCAGAAGAATTGCAATTCAAGGACCAGAAAGAGATCCTCACAGAGCATGGCCAAGCATGACATATAGGACAAGACACCATATCCAAATCAGGGAAAGAGGCCTTGTGAATATTTGCACAGCCTCCAGTGCCTTAGCATCCTCTAGACACACAGAGAGCTACCCTCTATTGTAACTACCTGTGATATTCCTTCATGGGAGGGTACCACAGGAAGAAAATGCAGCATGATATCATATTGGGACTCTCTTGTGGGTCTCTCAACTTAGAAGCATCAATCATTCCATATGAGTTCATGGGCACTCCCCACCATGGGACCAGTAGCTGTGCAACAAGAAGGGCTTTCCCAACTCTCGTTGTTCCCTATATATTTCATCTTTATATTTGTATAATGTAAACTTATGTCATCTGGATGGTGGGCTATAGATGTCTGTGTCTGTGCATGTTTCCCTGAGGACAGGTCAATGACATGCCATAAAAGAACACAAATATTATCCTCTATAATTATCCACAAGTCTATGCTTTTTTCTCTTTTTTTCAGAAATGCTGACCATATATGAACACTAATGTAAAAGTATGATTTGACCTACAAGAACTCAGAATGATCCACTACATCAGCTGTAAAGAAACTGGTGTGTTTGACCCTGAGGATGGCCAGACCCTCAATGATAAGATATGTAGGCATGTCTCAGTGGCTCAAATGAAAGAGGCCTGGGCACTTAAAAAATAATGTGAGTAGGCCTGAGCCTGACCTTGAAAGGCCAAGCAGAATGCAAAAACAATGTGGTGCTGAGATGATTCCTAACAATGAAGAATATTGTTATATTTGGCCCCAGGACCAAAATGAGGAGAGATGTGGTCCTGGGCCTACCCTTAAACCTGAAGAGTTCCAGGCCAAAAGAAGAAGAAATGTAGGCCTAGACCTATCCATAAACTTAAAGAGGCTGGGCCCAAAAAAGAGATCTGGGCCTGGGCCTAACCCTGACCCTGAAGAGGCCTGGGCCCAAAGCAAGAAGAGATGTGGGTGTGGGCCTATCTATGAATCTGAAGAGGTCTAGACTCAAATAAGATGAGAAATGAGTCTAGGCCTGTCCCTGACCCTGAAAAATCCTGGGCCCAAAGCGTGAAGACATGTTGGAAAACACAGAATGAAAGAGGGCCAGGAAAATCCAAATAAAAAGAAGTGTGCTCAGGATATATCAGAACCACAATTATCCTGGTCCCAGAACAAATAGAGCCATGGGACTAGGCTTATCCTCAATACTGAAGATGCCAGGGTCCAAAGTGAGACCTGAGAGAGATCCAGAAAAACCAGGAAAAAGATTGTGCCTAGGCTAAACCCTGATACTCAGGAAGTCCATTTCAAAATGCTACTGTACAACTAGCCCAGATTCACTCTCACCCAAAGAGCCCAGGACCCAAACACAAAAGAGTACCTGGGCCTAAAGTAGAGCACATCCACATTGTGGTTAGAGTGTGTACCACCTGGCACTCTGATCCAATGCCTCACTTTCAGTTCTTTTACAACCAACCAAGACGTCATGCAGACACATCCCAGCTTGTTCATCCATAATCTTGGACTTGAGTACAATACTCCCTATCTGACCACTAATGTAAGCTGACATCCTGAATAAAAGGTGTGTGGATGGCACACACATACTTCATTCCATGCAGACCACATCCTCAACACATGTGAGCCAGGATGACCCTACCACCATAATGTGCCAAGGGCTTACTGAAATGACCTATCGGTATGGACACACCATACCAAAAAGGGTGTCAAACTGCACCCTGAGGCTGTCTGAGACAAGACCTTATCTTGACTTAAAGTTATTTCTTTAGGAACAGTTCTCCACTGTAACTCAGGCCATAGCCTGTTCTCCAAGAATCTTGGACTAACCCAAATTTGGTCTCGTTCTGAGTAACTGACATCTATATGCATTCTATTCTCCAAGATCCAGATGATGACCTGTGCTGTGGGATGTTCTGTATGGCAAATGTGTTGCTCTGATTGGTCAATAAATAAAACACTGATTGGCCAGTGGCTAGGCAGGAAGTATAGGCGGGACTAACAGAGAGGAGAAAAGAACAGGAAGGTGGAAGGAGACACTGCCAGCCACAGCCAGGACAAGCAGCATGTAAAGATGCCGGTAAGCCACGAGCCACGTGGCAAGGTATAGATTTATAGAAATGGATTAATTTAAGATATAAGGACAGTTAGCAAGAAGCCTCCCACGGCCATACAGTTTGTAAGCAATATAAGTCTCTGTGTTTACTTGGTTGGGTCTGAGCGGCTGTGGGACTGGCAGGTGAGAGAGATTTGTCCTGACTGTGGACCAGGCAGGAAAACGCTAGCTACAGACCTGATTATTAACCCAGGTGCAAGCCATAAAGAGACCTCAAAGGAAATTGGCAGCTCCTTGAACCCCAAGTAGCCTGGGCCCATATCATCTTCAAGGATGTGTGGGCCGCACCCTCTATCCAACCCAGGACAAAATCCTACCATAAAGGAGCCAGGCCTTACAGGGACCAAACCCCACCTTAATGATCAAAGGAAATGGACACCCCAATAACCATGACCTGGTCTGAAGCCAGGCATTATCTTCATGTCAGTTTATTTTGTCGGACAAACCATAGCCTCATTTGTGACCCAGGCAATGCCATGATCACCAAGACAACTGGAATCTTCACCAATGAGTGATATCAGATCATAAGCCCATGAACTCCAATCAATAAGCAGTTGACCTAGAAGATCTTTTTGGTTCCACTCTGGTTTGTGGCTGTACCCACGATCCTCCCAACACAGGCAACATTCTCACATCTGATGTGTCAAGGCAACATCATGGCTTTCAAGTAATCTGGACCACACCTGAATGTTAAAGGACAGGGGCACAGCTTGGGATCAAGGGTGCGTGGGCTGCACCCAGGAAATCCTCTGTGTCCAGGTCTTAATCTGGAATACTACAGATCAAGAACAACAATTGGACCTTGTGTCTGACCTGGGGCATATACTACTTCAGGAAGGTTCTACACACTATAACACCAAGAGGTGGCTGCCTGAAGGATGTACGGGCAAAGGCCTTAAAGCAATATCAATGGGGCCTTGCCAGCTCCCTGATTACCAGTACCCTGGTAATTTTAATGTAAACTTTAATGTAACCCAAGGGTGTGTGGGCCGCACCCTCTCTTTACATGACCCAGCACTATGCTCATAATAAGGATCCAGGACCACACGCCATGGACTCAGGTGGGAGAAGGACCCACTCTCCTTGATGATCGAAAACATGGCCATGCCTTAATATCAAGAATGATTAGATGGCACATGGCCCTCTAGTGACTTCACCTGATTTTTATCCCAGACTTGACTCTGTTCACCAAAAATCTCAAATGCATGAGGAATGCTTTCTAAGCTGATGACTGATTCCAAATTGATAGCAAATTGTAAGCTGGGGGCTCACCTACCACCAAGAAGCCTGGGTCACATCTAAATTCAAGGGTTGTGGGCTACATCCTCTCTTCATCAAACGCAGGAGATATGTTCAACTCAGAGGACCCGGGACCACAAAACCTAGCCTTCATTAAATGAGACACACCAGAGAAACAATCTGGGCAGATTTGGTATGATGGGTGTGTGGGCTGCACCCAGGAGCCATTATGTGCCCAGCTGTCTTCAAGAGATCCAGGACAAATGATCTTGTGTGGGTTGGCCAATACCACAGCCTCTGAGGAACCTGGGACCACCATAACGACCAGAGTTGGTAGTCTGGTATGTGACATCACCCTCAAAAATGTCCAGACTGTGGTCCAAACCCTCATGTCCTGACATCTCAGGTTTCTCTGCCTCTCACTGTTGATTTTGGCCTTCAACCTGACCTGATTAGAAACATCAAGTAACTCATTGGATTACAGTGTCATGAACCAGGAGCACAGACACAACTTTAATAACAATGTATAATGGAAAACCCAGAACTTCCTCCTCTGGAGACATGTTTTTTGCATTAGACATGCATTCCTAGACTTCCTTAAACCCTCACAGGAGCCTACCTACAAGAAGCCAGAATTATAACCTGATTTCTATAGATCTCTTATGATACAGATCTAAAGCCTTGTAGTAATCAGTCTTATTGTACATGTCTTGCCCTAACATTGTGTATATAGTTTTCAATAAATATAAGGTTATCTACTACATGATTTATCCTGGAATGTTTATTTTGGCCCTTTCCCTATATTTCTAACATTGAACTACTTAAGAACAGGCTGTGATGGTTACACACAAACAGGAAGTATAGTTAGCTCCATGTATATAGCACATATCTGTATGCTCAGACCTCATCCTGAAGATCAGTGCACCTCTGTCCATGGTTCGTATCTTTGCCATTTGTTGGAGTCTTTAAAAAAAATAAAATAAAAAGCTAGTGAAAGTTGTCAAGTAGGTAGGAGCCTTGTTATAAAATCACTGGGATAAAATTTCTAAATTGGAGGGACAGCTCCCACCCCCATCCAGTGAGGAAATCAGATTAGCACCCATTGTTAGAGAGGTGCTGATGAAGGTCTGGAAGGCAGAGGAGTGAGGGAAGGCTCAGTGTGGATCACAGGACACCAGGCATTGGAAATTGTCTTCCAGTGAGACTCCATAGGAAGATGAATGGCCCCCCACTGATATCCTCCGCATGGTGCCATGACACAGTCACAGACAGATTCATGTCCAAGGAACAGTAAAATGTGCTGTGCTCCTTCACTTAGAGAACTAGAGGCTGGCGGGTTGCAGCTCTGGACTTGCTCCTGTTGATCCTGGGAGGTACAGGTGGCAGGTTTGTTGGTGTGTTCCATATTGATACTCATAGACACAGGGACGGTGTCTTGTAGAAATGACATGGAAACTGCACCCATGCAAACACAAAATACGGAGCCATAACGAGACAGAAACAAAGGGAATACCACTGGGCATGCTGTTATGGGTTGAGGGAAACTCATGGGGACTCGTCCCGAGACAAGGAGCTATGGGGAAATAAGCACTGCCGATGGAAGGGGATCAGTTGTCCCGAGAGATGAATCCCCTACCTGGTTATCCAGTACCTAGTATTCAGACCTGAAAACACACATGCAAGCATCACTGAACAGGCACAGCCTACTGTAGGTTTAAATTTAAGCATTTTTCTATAAAAACCTGTCAATAATGAAAACATGCCATGATCATTCTGAGAGAGGGAGAGAGAAGAAAAATGGTAACAATTAGAGCAAGAAGGATAGTGCAAACGGTGTGATTTTATTTTCAATTTATAAATTATAAATGTAACAATTTAATGGAAGACTGGCTGGGTTAGACACTCCTATTGTAATGTTTATGCAGTGAGACAGCTTTCCTGTGTTTGTATTGCATTTCAACACTCTTGTCTCTACGCCTATGTCTCCCTTCTCCTAAGAAGACACACGCATAGACATTACAACATCATGTTGGACGTGGGGTTCTGTGGTGACAGGGAGAGAGTTACCTTGAGCCTTTAAATCAGCTGACATCCCAGGATATAGTGCTCTATCCTCTCCTACAACCCCATGCCACCCACACATTCCCCAAGCCCCCTCTCTCATATTAACCCAATCCCTACTATGCTGTCTTCATCTGGAAGGAAAGTAACAGAAGCGAGGACTGCAAGCTCACTCACTTCTCACTGCAGCAGCAGAACCCTGGTTGGCCTTTTGTTTCCGATTTATATGGGTACCTGAGTACTGAGTACCTGGAGTCAGACTCCAGAAAGCCAGGAATCATAAATATGTGTTTCAGTTTCCTAAATTGATTTAGATATAACTCAACATAATTAATTCAGTAGAATGTTAACCTTAGATAATTTATACGATACGGATTCTTGTATATTGATACAAATGTAAACTATTCTTATATTCCTATTTAAGATAATTTGTATATTGATACAAATACAAAACTATATTTGTTGTATGGTACACATATTCCTACTCCTGTTTGAAATACTTTGTATATTGATACAAATGTAAAATTATATTTGCCATACTGTATGTATGTTCTACCTCTGCTTAAGATACCTTGTATATTAATACATATTTAGGATTATTGTCATATTGCATATTGATCTATACATTTCTACCTCTGTTTAAGCTATTTTGTGTATTGTCACAATTTTGAGGTCATTGTCCTTATACAGGACATCTGCTTATAGACTGTTTATCTTGTTAATGGGAAGCTTTAGTCCTTCAATTATTTTAGTAGAGAAGACTTACTGAGCTATAGTCACTCATGCTTGTCATTTCTATAGTTATGTTGGTTAGATTCTCCAGACTTACAGAATCTTATGTCAGATGTATAGGTAATCTTCAAACACTCCATAGACCTAGAGAATGTGGCATTTGAATATTTTGATAACTTAGAATTCTGTTGACGTGAGACACGATTGCTCCTGGCAGCACCAATCTGATCCCGAGAGAATGTTGGGCTTCTGAGACATTTCTCTTTGTAAGTTTGTCGTCTTCTTGGCACAAAATGGCCTACTGGGCAAAAACTGCCCTTGCCTTGACTGCTGACAGTATGAATGCTGTCCCTTCTGAATGAGCGGGACACAAGGAAAAGCGACTACTGAACTCTGCCAAGACAGTGTCTTTCAAAATTCCTGCTTCTGAAAATGGCCAGTCAGATACTCTAGGCCTGTAGCCAATTTGAATGCACTAATGATGCTGAGAAGCTTTAGGTGACTGTCCAGGCTGCCAGCTGTCTCTGTCTACTCTCACAAGATTCCCGAAAGTTGCTTGCATCCATCTCCTGTTTTCTCAGGTATTATTATGTTCCTTCTCAGGTCTTTGATGGAGTTGAAGACTAGACAGTTACAGTTACAGTCTTTTCATATCTTAGCTAGAACATATTAGTTCTAGAATCAGAATCTTCAAGATAGGACAGCTATTGGAGTAATCTTGGTAATTTGTCATTTATCTACGTTCTGGACCTCTTTGGACATTTAGCGTGTCTTTCTTGTTTGATGTTATTCTTGTTGGTTGTAATTCCATTTTTGTTTATGTTATTACCCTTTGTTTTTCCTGGACAATACTTGATAATCATTCTTATTGTATATAGTTTGCATTACGATCAGACCCTTCTTATTTAGACAAAAAGGGGAAATGTAGTGGTATTTGCTCCACCCATGACCTTGGGCTATATGGATCCAAAGGAGGCTGTGCTTCCTGCCATTGAAGGTGACCTCTGATAAGGAGTTGGAGAAGAGTCACATGCCCCTTTTCCCTGCTCCTGCCTGCAAGGTGGATTTGCTCCCGGTCAGATCAGAGGACGACTTCTGCTGTCTACTCTGTTCTGTAATTGTGAGTGTATTTCCTCAATTTATACCTTAATAAATTCTGTTATCCATTTAATAGACTTACATGGATTGATTGTAATACCTGTCTATGACTCCATGTCATAGGAATATAGGGCAAGTGCCAATGATCAATGGGGTTGACTGTCCCATTGACAGGGTCAGAAGGTGGTCCTGGTTTAAATAAATTAATTTTAAGACAAGAGGGAATTGACATTCTTTTATACTTTAATTTATATAAGGTGCAAAATTGAAATTCTGAATATCAAGAACCCACAACAAGCAAACAACAACAACAACAACAACAAAAAACTACCCTAAACTACCAACCAACCAACCATCTAAGAAAGCAAACACCTGCACAAAACAAAGAAACAAAACTCATGCTTCAGTGCAACGATGACATCAAGAGGTAAGCCCTTTGTGTAATGTAAGCCCCCCACTAGGTAAGCCCCTTCATGAGGCAAGCCCCCATGAGATCACCAGTAGATAAGCTCCTCCATGATGGAAGTCCCCCTGTGAGGCAAAACCCTCCATGATGTTAGCCCCCTCCATGAGATAAGCTCTATCATGCTTCACTTGTGATACATATTCACAGCAGCTCTCATTGGATTTTGCAGTTTTGGGAGCTCTACAAAGACACAAGTGCCTCTTCTGTCTCTCTGCCAGGGGACACCTTGACTTTATGCTTCACAAGTACCTTCTTAAAGTCGTCACGACCATAAAAAAGCCAATGAACCTTGGATCAAAAATCATACGGAAAACAGTATTTTTCATGCAGAATTTTGGCAGAGAGTAAGACGATACATAAAGCAATTACACATTCAGATCTCCTTGGCTGCTGACGTATCGTCTAATAACATCCAGCAATTCCCCAGCGGGTGCACTCCGGATGTGATGGCATTCTTGAAGCTTTTCTCCCAGATTTATTTCTCAGATGTGTACAGATTGCCTTGTGCCAGCATGGAGAGCCCTTTCAGCCTCTCAACTCAGATTTCAGAGGATAATGTGTTAATTAGGACTTCTTCAGACAATTCCTTCAGTGACAGAAAAAAACTGCCAGTGCATTTTCTGAGATGATACTGAAGTTCAACAATGTGTGTGTGTGTGTGTGTGTGTGTGTGTGTGTGTGTGATCTGACTGACACCCTTTAAATAAAATTTTTTTTGAATATATAGATTTTAAAATTAATTTTTAAGTTACTATCCAAAGTGATGGCGTATGGCATCTTCACAATACATCCCGTTATACTTTGTTCTTTTTCACATTTCTCCTTTCCCAACCCTACCCCACACTCCTTTCTTGCTAGCTCCCTTTCTTCTCCAAAAGAGTCTTCCCTCGGCATGGGTGGGGGAGAGATATCACCTCCCCCCCCCAGTAACTGAGGCAGGTGGGAGAGCTGGCCCTGAGGTCCTAAGAGCGGGAGAGCCGTCCCTGCCCCCCATCATCAGCAGCATTCGGGAGAGAGGCCCCTAAGTCTCTCCTGGGCAACACAATAGAGATGGCCCTGAAAGTGTAGGTGTGGAAGGACCGACCTGAGATCACGAAAGCCTGAGATCTGGCCTGAGAACTGGTCTCATGGCTGCAAGGGGTGAACTATCCAATATTGGAGAGTTCACCCTGGTGGTGAAGACAGGGGAAAGCTGGCGGGCTGATCAACCCTGAAACTATCCAGTCCTAGAACCAGGGTTATGTGTTGGCCCACCCCAACATCCACCCCCATCTGTGATCTGCCGGAGCATGTGTGTGTGTGTGTGTGTGTGTGTGTGTGTGTGTGTGTGTGTGTGGTGTTAGTCTTGTGGACCCAGGGCTGCAGGATCTCTACAACACAGGGCAGCAACCAGATGTCCAGGAAGAGTCCCAGTGAGGGTCCAGCATTGATAGCACAGCAGAGACCAGGGACCTTGAACCAGACCAATGATTCTTTTCGATAAACACCTGCATGTAAAAATGTATGGATAAAGGGGTTTACTGCGTGACTCACTGCGTCACACTGCAGCTTCCATGATGAGACTTTCTCCTTCTTCCCCTTTCCCCCCTCTTTTCTTTCTTTTTTTTTTTTTTTTTTTTGGTTTTTCGAGACAGGGTTTCTCTGTGTAGCTTTGCGCCTTTCCTGGAACTCGCTTGGGAGACCAGGCTGGCCTCGAACTCACAGAGATCCACCTGCCTCTGCCTCCCGAGTGCTGGGATTAAAGGCGTGCGCCACCACCGCCCGGCCCTCTTTTCTTTCTTAAATTTTATTTTGTTTTATTTTGGGGTGGGGCGGGAGATGGGTGGGATCAGAAGGCACGATGTGAAAGACACAAAGATAATAAGTGAAATAAATGAATCAAATAGCTCTCCCTTTTGTAAAGCTAACATTTTGATTCCAAGTTTACAATCTTTTCACTTCCCTTTGTACACCCGATTTTACACCTTCTGTCTCTCACTAGACTGTAAGTGTCCAGAGGCTCGGACTATACCATATCATATGCTTTTGTCCTGCTTCTCTCCCTCCGTTCTTCTCTCCATTTCTTTCTCCACGCATCTCCCTAAGCATGATTAGGTTTTAACTTACAAACCACAGAGACTCGATGTTGTCTTCCATGCTAGGTTAGGAACTTTCTCCCTTCTCTTTTTGTCCTTGCTTGTCCTTAGATTTATATGCCTGGCATGGCATGTGCTTACCAAGCTGTCTGAATAAATAATGAATACAGTAATTTCATTGTTCAGCTGACTGATCCCTAGATTAACATCAGTACTGGTTAAAGCCCAGAAGCTCTGGAGAAGCCCCTAGTGAGTGGGTACTGTGTACAGAAGTACTGCCTGTCTCCTGCACTAAAATGAATTCCTGGTTCACAATTACGTTGAGACGACTGGATAGGACTCTACCGTTTGCACAGACCTGTCGAGACGAATCTCAAAGCATTATCATACAGGATCTGGTTGAGACTGGAAGCTGCCTTTAAGGCTCCTGTGTTGAGCTTACCTAATGGCAATGAGCTTGCATGAGTCCCCTTGTTTTCTTGTGCATACAGACCTGCGGCAAAACTGCACATTCCTAACGTGGATGAATCTACTGTCAGAGGAGTTGCCTCATAAAACAGCAGCCAAAATCAAACACAAAGCATCACATTTGTGTCAAGCTAATAAATACTTGTTTTTTCCCCTGAGGTCAACTTCTCTCATTAATTATGATTTTGTGCTCTTTGTGGTAGCTAACTAATAACACTGAACCATTTAAAAATATATGATTTGGTAAAAACTAGGGGTATAGTATTATCCTCATCTCTTCTGTGGGTATTGGCATTGTTTGCCATGTGTTTGTGTTTTATTTATCAGTGTTTTGGAAAAAAATTTTGAAATTATTTTATTCTGTCGACAAAACATTTATATATGATATTTACATATTTATTACCTACATAGTGTTTGCTAAGATTAAAAACACAAATCAAAGAAAAATTCAGAAATAAATCCTTTTAGGATCCCATAGCGGGAAGCCATATCCCAGGTTACTTCAGCGAGTTTGAAAAAGTCTATTACTTTACTTTGGAGCCATTGTTCTTATTTTGCCTTTTCATTTATGTATTTTTCCCCTTGTTTTACTAAAGTGTATAACTGACAGATATCATATTTGTGGCATACAATATGATGTTTTGATATTTGTGTACTTTGTGAAATTATTAAACCAAGCAAATGATTACAGACACCATGCCATGTATATTTGGTGAGAACATTTAAAATCTCTCAGCAATGATCAGCAATTCAATACATTATTATTATTATTAACTATAGTTGTTTTACAGTATACTGGGTCTCTGGAATTGATTTCTCTTATCTAAATGAAAATTTGTGTCTATTATCCAAAATGCTCCTCACCAATTAAAAACAATGAATACATGTGGTGTTGTGGCTGACTCTGAAATGTCCTCTCCAGGCTCATGCATTTGAACACTTGGTCCCAGCCTCTGTTGGTGGTGCAGTTTTGGAAGGTCATGATATCTTTGTAGTGTGGGGGCTACTGTGTTGATCTAGGCCAGTAGGGGTGGGCCTTTGAGGGCTGTAGCCCAGCACTTCTTCTGGTCCTGTGCTCTCTCTATTTTCTGTTATGACAAGAAGTGGGCAAACCTTACCACAAACTCCTGCAGCCCAGATGGAACCTCTCATCATTACAGACTGTATCCCCGAGGCTATGAGTCTGAATAAACGATTTCTCCCTTAAGCTGCTTCTGTCAAGTATGGCTGGAGAGATGGTTCAACAGCAATGAGTGCTTACTGCTCTTGCTGAGGACCAGGGTTCAGTTCCCAGCACCCACATGGCAGCTTACAACTACCTGTAACTTTCAGGAGATCTGACTCTCTCTCTTCATGAAGATATGTCTCTCTCTCTCTATATATATATATATATATATATATATATATATATATATATGTGTGTATTTGTGTGTTTGTGTGTGTGTGTGTGTGTGTGTGTGTATGTGTGCGTGTAGTCAAAATATCCATATGCATAAAATAAAAACAAATCTTTTAAAAAGTAACTGAAACAAGAGGCAACTGGGGAGAAAGACAGTTAAATCCTCACTGCATAGTGTTCAATTCCTTAGTCATAGTCCACAGAATGATGCTCAAATTCCAGATTCTTTCCTTCCTTTTTAAAAATCTGAATTCTTTAATTTTACTTTTTTCCTTATTCACTATGATTTTATTAGAAACTCTTCAAGTATCTGTATAATGATAGAAATGGGACTTATGTTATTAATGTTATTAAACAATAGGAAGATATAGCAAAGGTCCAAACATACCTTCACAAATGAAGAAGAGGCATGATAAATACATTTGTCAATGATCTCTGAGTCTTAGGTGCAGAATTAGTATTGTAGATGTGTCAGCTGGGATTGGGGCTAACAACTCTGCATTTTGATTGGTTGTGGCTTTCTGTAATTGTCTCCATCTTTATTTAGTTGTTTTTATATGTACTATATCCTTACAAAGCTCCAAAGCACATCTTCAGGAGGGGGTGGTGCTTGTCTGGTTCTTATCTAGCCTTCCTGGAAGCATGTATAGCATCCGATGTTCAGGACCATCTCCATTTATATTTGTAAATATATCAACTTTGTAAATAGTTGGAACAATGTCATATGTAGGGAAGCATTCAGGGAGGTAGATGATCCTGGTGATTCTGACAGGAAACAATAAGGCAAGTTTGTAACCATCTAATATCAAAATCCCCAAATATAGACAGCACTGAAGCAGAGAAATCATTTAATTGTTGACCTGTTCAGTTTTTGTAATAAGATAGGCCTTGCCTTGGAGGAGGTGGAAATGGGGATTGAAATTGGGGAGGAAGGCTGGGTGGTGGGAGGAGGGAGGGGAGGGGAGTCTGTGGTTGGTATGTAAAATGAATAGAAAATTTCTTAATAAAAAAGAAAAAAAATATTTCTAGAATTTGGTGTTATGAAGACTTGAGTTGACATCATGGCCTTGATAAAAATTACTGAATATCCACCATCTCTGCAAAATGGGATAGCAGTAGTTTCCACTAGATGGAGTTAGCCTGGTAAGTTATCTGCTTGGTAAACACAAATTACTTGAGGAGACACAGATGTCATGCTGCTTCCATAGGAGAGCTATGGCTTTGGATGTCATGACTGAAGAACTTCCTTTGCTCTAGATAAGGTGTCCTTCAGACGTCCAGTTCTATGTCTCACTCTGCTGGAGTCTGAACCCAGAACATCAGGCATGCTAAGAAGGCATTCTACCCTTCAACTATGTTCCCAGCCCTGATAGTTAAATGACTGTGGTCTATCTTCATCACCAAGCACACAAAGGTGCTTCTCTCTGATGGGACCTTTGTCTTCTGGCTCCAAACTTGTCCACTTGTTTGTCCTCCTAACCCTGCTCAGAAGAACATCAGGACCTGGTGAACTTTTCCTCAGGATTACACCCTATTTCTCTCAGGGATGCTGAAAAGTGTGATGGTTGATTGCCATGAGGCGCTGACACAGAAAAAAACACACATTCAGAGGAAACAACCACATGTCTGATGTGTGACTCCTATGGAGAAATGGGTCTTATTTTATGTTCTTTCCTATTTTGTAATGTTATTTCTTATGCTAATTATATGTACTTTAGTGTAGCTTATACATATTTCAGACAAATCATGTAATTTGCTGGTATTATTCATACTTATGTTTAGGTGATCAAGATGAACATTGCACTTATTTTAACAGATAATAGATCCATAGTAGGGAGATAAATTCTTGTGTGTGAAAAACCTTGTATCAAAGGATTGCAAGCATGAGACTTCACAGTTGAAAGGCCATATAGTTATTCAAATGTCCAAACGGCTTTCATTTTGATAAACCAGCCTGGAACCCGAACAAGAAGCTATGTAGAAGCACGAGACGATTCCAACTTCGAAAGACACTCACCTCTTATGCACTTAACATTTTTATAACAATTTCTCTAAACTCCACAGAAAAAAAGTGCTGAGATGTGAATGCTCTGGCTCAGCCATGTAGCACTCAATGGAATTAAGTTATCCTTATCACCAGGGTTGTGGAACTCAACCCTTTGATTTATTTCCTGTCATCTGTTTTGTAGGCTGTATATTGGAGGATGCTAGAGGGTGAATGAGTTTTCCTAACACTTAAATGGAAAGCGTAGTAGGAGCTTTAATGTGCATTTTGCTCAGTTTCTGCAGTGTGTTGATAACACTGCTTTGTCTCACTCAGAATTCAAACACTTGGAATTTTCAGAAGCTTCTTTCTCTCTTCCCCTTCAACCTTTCTTCCTGTCCATATCCTTTTGGTTGCAAGTTAAGATCATTACGTTTTCACCCATGGATATTCCAAAGCTATGCAGAACAATCCAGATCTTTCTTCCACACATGAACCCTTTTGTCATTGACACCAACTCCCACGCAACCCTCAGACTGTCCACTTTCACCAGCCATTTTTCAGCAGCTGGTATCTTGGTGTCTCACTCTCCTGGGAGCATGTTTCTGAGGAGCCTTGGTTATTAGCATCACTGCCAGTGTTTGGAACCCAGGCTGAAAGGAAAGGTCTAAGTACGGTCTGACTAGTGTTCTGAGTCATGAAGTACATTTGCCAAGTCCTAAGCAATGTAATTCTATTGACTATTAATGAAATTATCAAACACTATACTCCTATCAAATTTATACTTACATCACTTACATTGTATTACTGATTTATGTATTATTGATTTATATTGTTATAGTACCTGAAAGTCATAAGTCTTTGAAAAATAGTGTTTTTTTTTTTTTAACCATAAACAGAATATTGTTGAAACTTCAGAAAAGGTATAATAAAAAAACCACTTAGGTAAATGCTTCATATTTTAAACACACACACATACATGGGCACACATGCATATACAGGTGTGCATGCACACACAGGCATGCATGCACATTGCTTAATTAAGGGTCATGCCTAAGAAATGTACAGCTGGATAACTTTTGTCATCATTGTGTGAAAGCCAGATAGCCTTAAGCTAAGATGACTGCCATTGCCACTAGGTGACGTCATCATATGGCACCAGCCTCAGCTCTGTGATTCATCATTGCCCAACCAAGTGTTATGCTGGGCTTAACTGTACTTAAATGCACACACGTGTATGTATTTGCTTTTATGTTTTATAGAAGTGAATATCATAACTACTGATGCCTTTTAAACATTTTCTTATATCATAAAGGTTCTTTTCATGCTAGTAAATACAAAATGACTTTAAAAACACATTTAGGGCCTTTATAATATTCAATAGTATGGATGGACCATACTTAACCCCTTCTCTACTGGTGGCTGTTTAAATTGTTAATATTTTGTATTCTAAAATAAATTGCTGTTATGAATATTTTGGATATGCTCAATTATACATTTAAAAATACCTGGTAGGAATTTCATATCAGAATATGCACAAGTCCAGAAATGCTGAGAAATTTTACTTCGTGCCTACAGATCCCTGTTGGAAGGATCTTTTGGACACAACTTCCAAGCCAGGCTCCTTTGATTGTTAGTGTGCAGTGATGTTTTACACTTGTGTTTAGAATGCTAATTTATAACTTATAAACATTTTATGGTTTGGGTTTCAGTCCATATTTCCAACTTATTGTTACATTTTTTTTGATTCTTTACTGTTTTTAAATCTCAGGGACTTCATTTTATTTATTGTCATGCACAAACATAACCCAGTTTTTTTTAAAAATCAGGAGCATGGTACCAGGACCAAGGATGAGGGAGTAGAGATGGCTAAGCATTAGCTAGGGAGGAATAGACAATGTTACAGTCATTGGGGGCTCTATTTGATTGCTATGTCCTGAGAAGAACTTGAAATGTCTCAGACAATTTCACAGAAGGATGGACATGCAGTGTTGGTCTATTGGTATCTATGTGCAGTTGGTTATGCATTTCCCCCAGGGCACTGAGATCTCTTCCCTTTCAGGCTGCACTTGTGTGTGGACCAGAGGCTTCCACCTGCCTCAGACAAATTCTCACTAAAGAAGAAGAAAGACTCACAGTGACCACCTGCTTGAGGTATGAGGCTGTCACAGTGAATCTGAGCTTGTCAACAGTCCTTCTGCAGAAGGAGGCTGGAGGACACAACTACTGTGGTGTACTAACAAAGGCCTCTGTCTGTCCAGGTTGGATTAGTGCAATCATTAGCACTAAGTCGATACATATCTGACACATATATCTCCATCCTTTCTGCAGCTTTATAGGAGATTTTGACATATGCCTTGTAGAAGTCGGATCCACTGCTGATAATCTGTGTCACTATTAGTTTAGTGGCCACAGAAACAGGGCAAGATGAGATGTACATGACTTATTCTTAGTGAATGTAGAGAGACTTTTATGAACTGCACCTGTGTCTCTATAACTAGTTATTAATTAATGTGTTCTAAAATAGTGCTGGAGATTAGTGTTCACGGTTTAATTCACAAGTATATGGCTGCAGGATCTCACCCCTATTTACTCTGAAATGTGCAGTGTTCATCCACCTTTTCTGATCCCCAAAGACATCATTGTAAACCTTTCAAAATTATGATAGTGGTCAACAATGATAGCTGAAAATATGTTTAATAGTGTGGGATTTAATTTTCCTGAGCACACAGTGTGAGTTTCTGTGGTTTAACCAGTCTGGGTCTGCTCCTGAAGTTGTTGATCCTCAGAACTGGGTGACCTTTCCTTATGGAATAACTAACACACTGATCCTAGACCACAGCCTGAGCATTTAGAGAGCTTTGGAGATGGAACATACAGTCAGGTTGGTCTTGCTAAGCCCTGGCACCACAGATCTCATTTCCTATCTTCGGTTTATTTCCTTGCACTTGATGTCTTGCCTTACTAACCAGTCCAGGACCTTGATTCAGCGAATCATTTCAGCTCTATTTTGATTTTATCTTGGCTTTTGAGGGCTGTAGCTCTGCTTCCTGAACCTGGTAGTGTTGGAGCCTGAAGTCTGCTATCAGACCAGCTTGAGGCTGTACTGATCATTTGATTTAATCTCTCTCATCTGATTTATTTGCTATGGCTAGAAGTCATTTGTTTGCCTTCATATTGCTAAGATAAAGATGTGGTTAGGAGGATGTGGAAGCATTAATTTTGGGAACTGGGTATTAGAGGTATCCAGATAAGAGATGATGGATGCCGTGGTGCTGTGGTAACTTTCCTTACATTTTGGGTTTTGCCATCTGGACTTGTATTTGAGTTGATATCTCTGAAAGGTTGAAAGTTGGTTCACCGTTAAATAATCCACCAGCATGAGGTTCTTGATTGATTATGATGATGAAAGCCAAGTGTACCAGTGGAGATTGGGACAACATGCTTGAGAGATGATCAGATATATTGTTGCCAGTCTGTGTGTGTGTGTGCACACGTGTGTGTGTGTGTGTGTGTGTGTGTGTGTGTGTGTGTG
>CABHPP010123875.1:0-19391 GCA_902168425.1 Peromyscus attwateri
CACACACACACACACACACACACACACACACACACAGACACAGCACGAGCATCAGAGAATAAGCGACTAAAACATAAGCCTGTGAGGAACATTTCAGATTCAAGCCATAAAACCAGGTTAGTAGACATAGAAAGTGTGGCATATCCATTAAATAGGATATCACCCAACAATAAAAAGTAATCAGTCATAGGTATATCTCAGGCTGGTCATAAACTTGTGATTCTCCCTCTTCGGCCTCTAAAGTACTGGAATGGCAGGCACTACCCAGTTAGGAATGGGTTATTACTATACATCATAACATGAATTTCAAACCATTATGCTAAGTGAAACAAATGTGTATAATTGTGAGCTCTCTGTCCTTGGATAAGACAGCATGTGCATCCGTGTTAGAGTTAGCACTATAGTCAGTATTTCTCCATCCCTGTATGTGGTACAGTGTTCTCAACAGGAGTTCTCCAGGAAACTCAGAACCAACTGGAAACCTGTAAACAAAGCAATAAGGGGCTTTATCTCAGACTTACCAAATTAGAAGCTCTAAGGCTCAGTGACTCAAACGACTCTTTCCCAGGGGTCACCTAACACCATCGGAAAACACATTTACATTTACATTACGATCCATAACAGTAGCAAAATTAGAATTATGAAGTAGCAATGAAAATAATTTCATGGTGGGGGTCACACAGCATGAGGAACTGTATGAAAGGGTCACAGCTTTAGGAAGGTTGAGAACCACTGCTCTAAGGGCTCAGGATGTCTCTGTTTTGGCAATCCTTTCAGGTAGTGCTGGTGCAGGCTAAAGTTTGAGAAAGATTTCTCCAATAAATGCCGTCAAACCCTACTTATCTACTGTCACTCTACTAGTCAACGTCAAATTAAACAGCTTTTGCCATTTAAAGTGGCTTTATTTGGAAATATCTGCAAAATCACATCCTAGTTTGTGAAAGGTCAGAGTGTGTTTTAGCTGTAGCCCTTGAGTGGGTTTTGGGTCATTAGACACCCGCATCTGGCATGAACTTCCCCTTGGATTATGGATTGTGTGGGAAGTTCCTTGGACTTTTGGTACAGTAGAGGTCATTCAGACAATCAAAGCAGCACTTCCAGAATGGTTTCTTATTCTTAGTTACTTGAAAAATTCTAAAGAATTCCCTTTATTCCATTTCCTCATACCTCTGGAGGACTTGTGTATTAGCAGAGTGATTTGTTTTTACAAATTTTCACAATAAGCTCGTAAAACAAAGTGGCCATTGTGTTGAGATAAATAAAGTGATTGTCATGCACATGAAGGCCAAGCACCAGTTCTCAAGTTCAATAGGAGTGCTCCATTTCATGATTTCCCAACACCAGGGGCATCCTTTGCTCAGTTAGCCAGCAATAAATGCCTGAGGAAGAGCCAAAATCCCACCCAAAGCAGTTTGTGGCAACAGGTGAATGATCCAAGAGGCCCGTGGCTTCCTGGGTCTGAGAATTTAAGCACTCCAACCAAGTGTAGCTGAAAGGGAACAGTGTCAGTTGTGGAAGTAGCCCCCGCTCGAATAGACCATAGTTGTTGTTGGTTGTTTTTTTTGTTTTTTTATCAAAATTTTCTCTATCAGGAGTCATGGCACAATTGGGAAATGTCTTTGGCTCTTCCCAGCATATAAAAATTTCTGATGACGGATGGTAAAACAAAAGTGATATTTCTTGTACTTAAGTTTCTTGGAACACATCAAAAAAGGCTTAGGAAAACTTGTTTGCATATAATTTGTTACCAGATTTTGCCCAAATGGCATCTTTTCTCTTCTTGGAGTTGTGGAGACTAAGTACCAACTGAGTAGAGAATGAGGCTTTTGGTTTTGGCCAAGACTAGAAGTGGGAGAGGTTTTTGTTTTTTTTTTTGTTTTTTGTTTTTTGATATTTTTTTAAGATAGGATTTCTAATGCAGCCCTCGCTGTCCTGGAACTTGCTCTGTAGACCAGACTGTCCTCAAACTCAGAGATTCGCCTACCTCTGCCTCCTGAGTGCTGCCAGAATTAAAGGCTTGAGACACTATGCCCAGATGAGTGGGAAGTAACTTTCAACACAGCCTCTCAAATTTTGTGGGTTGGGATACAATAGGTAGTAAAAGAAACTCAGGAGAGAACAGATTAATAAAGGGAAGGAATATCTGTATCTTTTTTGAGTGTTGGGATCAGGCTCCACCCTGCTCTAAGTCCCTGGTTGCAGGCTGACCTTCCCTGGGGAAAGTCCATTTTATAAGCATCATTTAGCTCCATGTTGGGTGCAAATGCAGGGACAGGGTGTTGGTTAAGCCATGGCGCTTGTGACTGGCCGCCCATGGCGGCCATGCCGACGGAGGAGAGTGCTGGTTGGTGTAAGAATCACGAGCCATAGTTACCTTTCTAGACCTTTATTGAGAGAGAGAGGGAGAGAGGGAGAGAAAAAGAGAGAGAGAGAGAGAATGAGAGACAGAGAGACCGCGTGGAGGGAAGAGAATACGGAAGGAGAGAGTGTGGAGAGGGCATGCCTGCTTTTTAGGCTGGGGCCGTCACAGGCTGGTGACGTAATTAAGGACATAATCCTTACATCCCAGACTTTTGCTTATTATAAAAAAAACAAAACAAAACAGATAGATGGAAATAGGGGTGTAGTTTCTCTCAAAAGCTGCTTCCAGCTGACTATTGGACGTCAGTTGGCTCTTGGGGGAATGGGGAAGGGGAACCTTCCAAGGTAGACAGGCGTTGTGGGATACTGTCTGCCATCTTTGTTCTGGAGACATGTATCCCTTTTGGCTAGGAACCTTTTGTATGACAAGATGCTGGTGACACAGAAAAAAGCTTAGAGAGAAAAGAATCATTATTATTTTATGTTGACATTTATCTGAGGCAGATTCGGCCTGTCCAGATGGATTTTGAAACATATTAAGCTTTATCAGAGACAGATTATTTTAAAGCACCTATTTCCTTTACTAGTTTGGCATCCAAGAGACAGGTGATCAATTGTTAAAAGCATCTTACAATAATAGATATTTACATTAAAGTCTTTTTTGTAGCACCCAGACGCTTTTGGGTCTGGGGGTGTAAATACCTTTTAGCTGTTAGAGTTTCTTACTTGATGATCTCTGGACTCCGGTTCTGCGGTGGTCCTGTATTATTAGCCGAACAGTGAGTTAGAACAGGAAACTGGGAAGAGAAAAGCTTGTGGTATATGAGAATTTACTTTTTTGGAATTAGGGACAAGGCAAAGATCAGGGCCCTGTCTGTATGCACGTGAGAAACACAGGCAGTAGATCTGGAGTGAGACAATGAGCTCTTATTTTAGGTGGAAATCTTTTTTGTTAAGTAACTCTGAACGTGCAATTAAATCTAGTGAGGTGGGTAAGGCTGTCCTCTGTGCCCGACAATAGAGAAAGGAGAGGTGACATCCCCAAACTCCCAGGACCAAGTCAGTGGCTCTGGTGTCCAGAAGGAAAGAAACAGATCGCTTCCCTGCTGCATTCTGGGTTCCCTGCCATGTCTGTAGCCAAGCCTAGGTCTGCTGGAAGTCTTAGCTTGACCCATGCGTCTTGGCACCTGGGGGCAGTCAACTGACTCTTTGTCTTTCTAGGTGGCACTTTTAACAAGGCTGTTGATGGCCTGGCAGGGCATACGCTAGCCTGTGGCCTTTTTCCTCACTTAAAACAAGGACCCAACAGCTTTTGGGAGTCAGTGAGTACCAGCGCTTGGCAATTTTGTTTTGGGGCTTTTGTCTCTTCCCTGGCACACCTTAAATGCCACAGATGACTCTTTTGCCTGTGGGGTCAGGAGCCTTGCTCTCCAGATGCTTAAGTTTTAGTTGGGGAGGTCTGGGGAACAAGAGCCAGATTTTTATCCATATCCTGAAATTTTTTTTTTTTTTTTTTTGATGATTGATGGTTTAAGGACAGCTTTTGGAAGATCTGCCAGGAGGCAGACTATAAACCGATCCTTTTGGAAGACTTGTCTGAGGCTATAAGTTGATTTTTGGCTTAAGAGACATCCTGACTACTGTAAACTTATTTGTATGGATCTTAGCCGCTACCAGACCTGTCTGTGCCTCTCAAGGCAGTTTGAGAATGAGTGGGTGGAGTTAAGGTGAGTTAGGATGAGAGTCCATAGAAGCCGCCCAAGCCCACCCATTTGAGCCCGCCCACTGTCGGCAGATGTCAGACAGAAAAGGTTGCACGTGGCAGAGGCAGAAATGGGGAGGGAGAAGGGTTCAGAGCTTTAGCAGAAAGTTTGGGGATAAAGTAACTCTTTTATTTGCCTGCTTGCTGGCAGAAGTTCCCGCAAAGCTGTTATGTGGCCAGGTTTATCAGTACCCGCCCCATCTACCAATGTAAGTGGTAAATGTATCCGCCCCTTTGTCCCGTGGCTGTAGCTGAGAGAAAAATAAAAAATTAAAATAACAAACCAGGATCAGACTCCAATCTCGGGCGTCCCCGAGAGTGAAGAGAGATCTAAGAATCAGCTCAAGTTCACCATCCTCTTCGGCAAGGGATGGTGAGAGCGCAAGACAGCATTGACCCCCTCTTCAGGGGCAGAAATGTGCCTGCTGTTGCCAGCACAGCCAGAGGACAACCCCCAGTGTGTCCGCCACAAAGAATATAGCTCAGACTGCAGCAGCGAGAACTGCGGACTCACTCACTGTGGTGAAGCATCATGGCAGTAGCAGTAGTGGAAGCTGTGTAGGGGTCCAGAGGAAGCGAGGGATGTGCATGTACTCGTGGTCTTGCAGTCTTGCTGGATGGGGGAGGAGGCGGCAAGCAGCAGCGGTCATAGCGGGTCCTCGGTGGTCTATTGGAGTCTGAATGGCACCAGATGTTGGTTAAGCTCGTGGCTGGCTGCTGCCTGCGGTGGCCATGCCAATGGAGGAGAGTGCTGGTTGGTGGAAGAATCATGAGCCATAGTGACCTTTCTAGAGCTTTATTGAGAGAGAGAGGGAGAGAGGAAGAGAAAAAGAGAGAGAGAGAGAGAATGAGAGACAGAAAGACCGTGCAGAGGGAAGAGAATACGGAAGGAGAATGTGCGGGGAGGGCACGCCCACTTTTTAGGCTGGGACGCCATCGCAGGCTGGTGACGTAATTAAGGACATAATCCTTACACAGGGTGACTCTGAACCTTGCTGTGTGAGTGTCCAGCACTGTCCACAAGACACAGGCCGATGAGTAGTTCCCCAGCCCTCCAAAGAGTACTTTTTATAAGCATATCAGAGTAGATCAGGACCATACAGTTATGGGGAGGCCTCCAGTTTTCTCTGGCCTCCACCCCAGCAGCAGTTTGGTACTTGTAATCCTGAAAAAGAAGGTTTCAGATGGAGTTCTGTAAAAAGTAACTAGTTGAGAGTTGAATTAAGAGCAAGCAAGGAAGCAAGAGTGTAATCTTTACAAAAAGAATTGGGGGCTGGAGAGATAGCTCAGCACTTGAGATCACTTGCTCTTCCAGAGGACCCAAGTTCCTAGTACCTGCACGGTACTGCTACTGTCCTTAACTCCACTTCTAGGGGAGCCTCCTCCCTCTTCTGGCCTCTGTGACATACCCAGACATACACGCAGGCAAAAACACCCATATGCAAATAAACAACAATAAATAAATCTTAAAGAGGAAAAGAAAAACCGTTGGGCAAAGGCAAGTAGGAATGTGACTGGCATGTGGCTGGCATTTCTTGCCACTACCTGCACAGCTCAGTGGAGGGTCTGGCTGGGGTGACAGGGGAATGCAGAGACAGTAAACACACATACAGAAAAGTTGGGATGGGCTAACTGTGTGCTCTAATGGAGATACACCAACAGCAGCCTGGAACTCAGCACAAGTCTGTTAGCTAATCTTGGTAGGGGGGTCCCCATAGGGGTGCAGTCTCAGATTTCAGTCATCACAGAGGAGGAAATTACAGTTGATACTTGCTACACACTGTGGTTTTAGCCAAAGGTCAACGGTTGTGGCCCTTGACACAATGCTGCTCATGTTAATAATACACATTCACTCAGGACTTCATCAGCTCTTCACACTTCCCCTCTGTTTTCCCCTTCCTTGTGCCCGAGCAGAGAAAAAAAATGCAAATTTTCATCCTCACTACGGCTAGGGCTGTCCTACAATTTAAGAAAACCATGAGACAATGCCCAGAAGAAATGTAGGTTTAGTTGAGACAATTTAGCCATTCCTTTCATGGTGTGTGTGTGTGTGTGTGTGTGTGTGTGTGTGTGTGTGTGTGATGTGACTTGGCTCTAGGCTGCTTCCATTGTTTGACTCTCTGTTACAGAGACAGACAGTTTTTGTTATTAAATCTACCTGAAGCAAAATGGGATAGTCATTCTGTTTTAAGACTCCCCATTTTTTTTTTTTTTTTTTTTAAGAGAAGAGCCCTCACACATGCTGGTCCGTACCAAGTTCTTTGTCCCCAGGTTCATTCCATTGACAGTGGCATGTAGGTAGGAAGCCTTTTATATGTTTTCTTTGGAGGTCAGCCTCAAGCGCCTACACACCTGTTCAACACATTAACTTTGCAAGTGAAACTATGACAGCCTGATAGCTGAAGGGAGGGGCACTAGAGGCTCCTGGGAAATCTCTGCTGCAAGCCTCTCTCTGCCTGGGATCAAGGTTACAGTGTGACCTTTATTGATTTACTTTTAGTTTCTCAGCATACCTTCCTTATCTGTAAAACTGATAAACTCATTAACTACCTTGTAATCTCATTTATGAAAGAAAAATTCTTTAGATAAAAATAAGTATACCAATGTCTTTCTTTTTTTCTTTTTAATATAGAAAAATCTCTTTTACTATTGCGTGTACCCATCTCCGGCTAATGCTCAAAGAGGAGCCAGCCTAGAAGAGATCTTGCTTTCTACATATGTTGTCATCATTGTGACATTTGGGTTCAGGCTCCAGGTTACATTTTGAACAGTTTAAACAGGGACAGAAGACTTCAAGTCTACCCACTTAGACAGATGGGAGACTTACACAGCAAAGACATTTCCAAAATTATTTCTTAAGTAACCCGGTAATATAAAACAGCAGGATCTTCTTCAGTGACAGGGTCCTGAGATGAAGGTCACAGAGGATGAGAAAGAGAAGAAAAGTATAAGGTAGAAAAGATAAAAACTGGGGTGGGGAGGTCTTGCACAATCTCACCAATGTTTTTCTTAATCTTTTAAGTTTATATCTAGATTAACATCCCTTGAACAATGTAACTTTAAAAGACACACACACACACACACACACACACACACACACACACACACACACTTTGTGGAGAAAGTCTCTCTCTTGAGAAGGTTGCCTCAATCTCTTGACTGTGTATTACTAAAAGGGGGTGGGGTGGGGGAGTTGTGGGCCCTTGGGTGTTTTGAGACTTTCTCATCTCAAGTGAACATATCTCAGGGGTTTATGGTGCTGGACCACCAAGAGCCACCAAAGCCACCCCAGGTGTGGCAATTTGAAGGAATGAGAGTGTCCCTCATAGGCGCATATATTTGAACACTCAGTCCCCAGTTGGTGGAACACTTCCTCCAAAGCCACACCTCCTAATCTTTCCTACAGTTCCACCAACAGAGGGCCAAGCATTCAAATGTTTGAGCCTATGGCACAGTTCTCATTCAGACCACCAGAGGAGCTATGTCTCTTCCTGGGGACGAGAACAAATACATATTTTTATTTATTTATTTATTTATTTATTTATTTATTTATTTATTTTGTTTTGTTTTTCGAGACAGGGTTTCTCTGTGTAGCTTTGCGCCTTTCCTGGGTCTCGCTCTGTGGACCAGACTGGCCTCGAACTCAAAAAGATCTGCCTGCCTCTGCCTCCCAAGTGCTGGGATTAAAGGCGTGCGCCACCACTGCCCGGCTATATTTTCTTTTATATCACAGTGTCACACACATACACCTGAAAGAAAAATGGGGAGGAATGTGATGCTCTTCAGTCTCTTTTTGGCTCTCTTTGCTGTATCTGTGCCTGGGAGGCTGCCTTGAACTGTGACACCCGGCATCCTCTCCTGGCGTTCTTTTGAGCTGGCTTCTCTTCTGGGTTGGATCGACAGGGAGAACCAGCAGGACACTGACAGGGCTGAGCAGCTGGGGCACTTCTGCTGGGAGATGTACCCCTGGCTGGGGCTAAGGGGATCTGTCACAACAGCTCACAGGGATGACTTTCTCCACGCTTCCAGTTCTCCTGGCCTCATAGGGGAGCATGAGTTCTCCATCTTGTCCTGCTGCTTGTCTCTGTGAAGCATTAATCTAATTAATCTTTATCAATAAAAATAGATATCAGGGTAAGACTCTGAAGGATCAGAGAAGCAGGGAGCAGCCACCAGCCGCCTCCTACCTCTACCATTACTTGGTCTAAAAAGGCTGAGATCTTCTCTCCACCCTGCCTTACTACTTCTTGTCTCCTCTCTGTCTACAGTCCTCCAAACCTCTATGGTTAATTTAGGTCGGCTAGTGGCTAGCTCTGCCCTCTGACTCTAAGCAAGCTTTATTTGTCAGAACGCAATCAAAATATCACACAACGTCTCTGGGTACCCAAGTCTTGCCCATAGCACCATAAGTTGCAGTTCCTTCTTGTGAATAACCCAGGGGTGAGTTCTGCTTCCTGCTGGGTTCCCAGTGGTTTGCAGATATGAATTAGCATAACACACAAAAAGAAAAGCTAGTCACCAATGAAGATATGGCAGAATCCCCAAACACATCCATAGAAGTTCAGCTATAAGTAACAGAATTTTCCACCCATTCACATGGGCCAAAAAATAAATAGTTTATGACGTTATGAAGAAATGAGGACTCTCATTTCTTGCTGATGAAAGTATAACTAATTTGCTCTTCTATAGAGGCTTTGGGAGGAGTAATTTGGCAATTTTGAGAAAAATAAAAAAATGTACACACCCTTTGACTCATTTTAGAGTCAGCTTTTCCAACAAAAACAAAAATTCTAGGAAGCAAGACTGTGAGCAAGTTTGTTTGTTGAAGAAAGACCGAAAGTGGACTTAACCTACAGGTCGGCCAGTGAATGGTATTGTGTTAGAACCGTACGATGAAATATTAGACAGCTATTAACCCAAAGAGGCTCTGTGCTCATTGACCCAAAGGGACATTGTGCAATCAACAGATTGCAGAGCATTGTACACAGTCTGCAGGGTGGGGGTTGCTCGACGTCTCTCAAGATCCAGTCTCTTTCTTTTCCTTGTCAATTGATCCTTAAAGTAGAGCCAGGCATATGACTAACCAACTCGACTCTACTTCCAAGAATTTCTTATAGTTACTTATGTATGGTTTTATATTTCCAAGAATTTCTTACAGTAACTTATGTATGGTTTTAAAATCATGACCAAAGAGAAATGTTTAGATGTATGACCCATGTGCCTTTCAGATTCTGTTTTTAGAGAAAGAAATGCCTTCTCTATCCCCAATTGTCACTGTTGACTAGAATCTAGACATGGTGTGAATCCTCAGAGAGAGAGAGAGAGAGAGAGAGAGAGAGAGAGAGAGAGAGAGAGGTATGCCTGTTTGCATTCCAAGATGATATCTGAAAGTGCATCTAGCTTGTCAGTATGGGGCCACCCATTTTGGAACTGTTCTCTGTGACAGAAGTAAAATTTCATCTTGTTTAGGCCATAGATACTTTGGTTGGTTTCAAGAGAAAAATCTGAATCCCTATGCAGAATGTTTTGTTGTTGTTTTTATCAAAGAAATGGTAAAATGGTATGGAACTTAGCAAAAGATGCTTGAAGGTACTGTCCAACCTATGCCCCTGGGTCCCAGGAATGGAATAAAGTTGGAGATGGTAAATTTTGGCCTTGACTGGCCTGGAATCCATAGAGATCTCCCTGTCCTTGTCTCCCAAGTGTTAGGACTGAAGGGGTGTGTCACCATACCCAGCTGTCCTTTTTTGTTTTTCAAAACATGGTTTTGCTTGTTTGAGTTATAACCTGGTATTTGCTGTGTAGCCCAGACTGGCCTGGAGCTTGCAACCCTGCCTGACTTAGCAGCACCAGGCTATAGCACACACCGCACCCAGCCACCTAAGATCCTTTTCCCTGGGCTCTCGGCAGGCTTTTTAGGTTGAAAAGAGAAACGAACTCAAGTCAAATGGAGCTGAGTTTGGGGAAAGGATACAGGGAGACCACACGACTCAGACTCAAAACCCAAATACATAGGGGCTTGGGAACACAGTCCCCTAGCACCCCCAGCAACTCGCAGGCAATGGCTCTCTAAAAATCGCTCCTCTACTCAGAATAGCTTGGAAGTTTTGTTCAAGTTGAAAGTTCTTGGGTCCTGCTCTAGACCCCTTGAGTCAGAAACCTGAAGTCAGTGATCTGCCTCTAGCAAGCCTTTTAAATAAAAGGTGGGGAAGGGGGAACACAGAGAGAGAACAAGGATGTAACTATTTGAGTGTCATTTACACACACACACACACACACACACACACACATACACACACACACACACACACAAGTAATCAAAATGAATGCACAATTTTATGGCCCTTGATAAGTTCCCACTTCCATTAATGATATAAAATTGTACACATGCATTATTGTCAAATACTCTTAGCTTTTACTTTTAAATAATAATCCTAAAGCATCACATGATAAGCCAAACAACTAATAGCTTTCTTTGTGAAGGGAGAGAGGTATGTGGCGGTAAAGGCAAGAGACTTAAAGTGTCTTTAATATCAGAGACCCAGGCCAGGACTGGGAAGGAAAGCTGTAGGGGTGTAGAGAGGAGGGAGCAGGGCTGTGGAGTGAGGTTGAGAGGGGGTGGGCAAGCGTCAGGGACCGCTGACCAGGTGGCTCTCTCTTTAGTCATTTAACAGGTTTGTTGAAAGGTGTCTCAGGGAATCATGAGCCATCTGGTAACTCGTGGGTTAGAAATTCGCGCATACGTGTTTGTGGAGAAGGAGAGGGTGAGACGAAGAAGGGGAGGAGGGAAGACGGGGAATAGGAGGAAGGAGAATCGGATGACGTGTTTGTTTTACACAGTTGATAACATTTTTGCAGAGAAAGGGTTAGGATGAGTGGCAGGTCATTTGAACCTGGCATAGACCACGGGTGTGGTGATCTGTTGTGTACCCCAAAAAAGCTTGTCTGGGGATCAGAGGACAGAGCCAGCCACTAAACTAGACATAGAGGTCAGGCAGTGGTGGCACACACCTTTATCACTCAGGAGGCAGAGATCCATCTGGATTTCTGTGAGTTCAAGGCTACACTGGGAACACAGCCAGATGTTGGGGTACACACCTTTAATCCCAGCACTTGAGATCTCATGTCTTTGCTTAGGATGGACACACACCTTTAATCCCAGGAAGTAATATGGCAGCACACAGAAAGGTATATAAGGTGTGAGGAAACAGGAACTCTGCTCTGGAGACTGAGGTTTTCGTAGAGGTAAGAACTTGTGGCTGGCTTGTTCTGCTTCTCTGATCCCCAGACAAGCTTTATTGGGGTACACAATATATCACCATCCATGGGCTTGCTGTATTTGAACACTAATCCAGTTCTGGGAAAAAAGGAAGAATTCAGACTGATTTGTTATAGCAAGTTCAAGACATAAGGCAAACCTGCAGGCCAGTGCAGGAGAGCTGCTGTAGATTTGCACTTCTTTGATTGCAGCAACTACGGACCTTTGTATATGCTTAGGATTGATTGTCTTGACACAAATTCTCTCATTTCCTCCGTTCATTTACTCACTGGACTCTCCTTACCCACCCCCCCCCCTTTTAAAAGAATAAGCAGGTAGTTGAGTCTTTTCTGTTAATTACACATATGATAAATACTTGGTCTATAGTCTTTTATTTTAATTTTTGTTTTAAGGTATAGAAACGAGATTTTCAAGTATAGAGACATCCAACTTTAGTGATACTTTCCAATTGCTTTTAGATTTGGGAAAGTAACATACCATTCATAACTCTGATAAACACGCCATTTTTATTTCTTCTTGATTTTATTTAATGTGATTTTGATATTTAACACTTCAATCCATCTGGGAGTTCCTTTTGTGGTATGTTGTTAAGATAAGTGTCTAATTTTGTTTCTGCCCCAAATCACTGATTATTCCAATGCCATTCAAGGAAAGGGCCTTCACTGCAGAACTGTAAAAAGCTTACAGTGCCATACAATGAGTTCTGGATTTTCCATTTTGTTCATTGATATATGCTTTTATTTTCTCCTTTTTCTTTTTGCCACAACCACATGTATTTCCTCCCACTTCTGTTAGAGAACTTACCTATTTAGAGCAGTTGTCAGAGGACTTGATAGGGGTAGAGTCTTAATCATAATAATTTGGAATTTGAGGGGGCATTAATAGGCTGAAAACCCATATCATGATATATTCATTAACATATAAAATCACCAATTTTATTAGTATAAAAACAAAACGTGTTTTGCAAAACTTTTAGCAGCAAGATATGCCCTTGACCGAGTTAAAGTGTTACAGTTTGTTGGCTCTTTTTCTTGTTCATAGATCTGTGCAATCATCACCACAATTAACTGGAGAACACTTCATTACCCTCCCTGCAACCCCCCCCCCAAAAAAAAAACCCTCTGTCCTCACCCGCCACCTACTCTAGATTGCAATGCCCTCAAACATTTCATACAAATGGAGTCATACACTGTGAATATGTGTCACTCTGACTGGTTTAATAAAAAGCTGAATAGGCAATAGCTAGGCAGAAATTTTAGGGCATAGAGGATGCTGGGAAGAAGGGTGGAGATGGGGAAAGAAGTCATCCAGATGCAGAATGAGTTGGACACACAAAATGGGATGGAGGTAAAAGCCACATGGTAGAACATAGCTTATTAAAAATATGGGTTAATTTAAGTTGTAAGATCTAGTTAGAAACAAGCCTAAGCTATTGACTGAGCGTTCATAATTAATAATAAGTCTCCGTGCTGTTTACTTGGGAGCTAGCTGATAGGACAGAGAAAGAGTAGTTATAATTAGTCACCATGTGGGCACTGGGAATTGAACCCAGGTCCTCTGCAAGAACAGTTAGTGCCCTTAACCCCTGAGTAATCTCTCTACTTCATAACTCCTTTTAGTCTGAAATGAATTTTTTAAAGTTATTTTTATTTTATTTCTTTTGAATTTTTGAGACAGGGTTTGTCTGTGTAGCCCTGTTTGCCCGGGAATGTAGTCGTAAGTTTTCTCCAGTCCTGCCCTGCCCTGAGGTCCCACAGCTGCTTATAAAATAATCACTCAAAGGCTTAATATTATTTACAAACTGTATGGCCTATAGCAGGCCTCTTGCTAGCTAGGTCTTATATCTTAAATTAACCAATTTCTATTAATTTATGTTTTGCCACATATTTAGTGGCTTTACTGGTCTGCTGGCATCTTGCTATTCCTTTGGCGGTGGCAGCTGGCATCCCTCCAGATTCCATCTTTCTCTTTCCTGTCTCTTTCCTTGGATTTCCTGCCTGGCTATAACCTGACTCTCCATAGGCCAGAGCAGCTTCTTTATTAACCAATCATAGCAACACATATTCACAGCGTAAAGAAAGACATCCCACAGCACTGGAACTTGCTCTGTAGGCCAGGCTGGCCTTGACCTCACAGAGGTATGTCTGCCTTTGCCTCCCGAGTGCTGGGATCAAAGGCGTGTGCCACCACTGCCCAGCTATTTTTATATTATGTGTGGGTGTTTTTCTTTTATGTATGTCTGTGTACCACTTGCATGTCTGGTACCCACAGAGGCCAGAAGAGGGCATTGGGTGCCCTGGAAATGAAGTTACAAACAGTTGTGAGCTGCTATGTGAGTGGATATTTTATTTGCACAGATATCTGTGCCCCATGTTTGTGCTTGGTGTCCACAGGGGTCAGAAGATGGGACTTGAGTTACAGAGGCTTATGAGCTTCCAGGTGGGTGGTAGGAATAGAATCCAGGATCTCTGGAGGAGCAGCCAGTGCCTTTATCCACTGAGCCATCTCTCCAACTTGTCACATAGTTTTAATATAAATGGCAGTAAGTTGAAATGACTGGAAAATTTAAAAAAAAATAGCAAAACAACAACCCTGACTTCAAGTACTGTAGCAGGAAGTTTTCCTGTGTCCCACAGCTGCTCGGTCATGAATAAACACACAGAGGCTTATTATTAACTACAAACTGTTTGGTCTATGGCTCAGGCTTATTGCTACCTAGCTATTACATCTTAAATTAACCCATTTCTGTTAATCTATATTTTGTCACGTGGCTGTGGCATTACTAGTCTGCTGACATCTTGCTCCTTGGGTGGCTGGATGGCGTCTGCCCAACTCTGCCTTTCTTCTCTATCTTTCTTGGATTTCCTGCCTGGCTATAACCTGTCTTGCCACAGGCCAGAGCAGCTTCTTTATTAACCAATGGTAGCAGCACATGTTCACAGCATACAGGAAGACATCCCACAGCACTTATTCGCTTAGCCCATGACCTTGGGCTAGCTGGCCCCATAGAGGTGGTGCTTCTTGCCTGCCTACGTGACCTCTTAAAAGGGAAGAGGGAGGGGTCGAGAGCTCTCTTAGACATGGAAGGCTTCCTGGCCCACAGTTTGGTGAACTGGTCTGGAGTTTTCCCCATCTTTCCCTGGGAGATGAAGAGGCAACGGTGTCATTTTATTTTGTATCCGTGAGTGTGTGATCCCCATTTCATCCCTTAATAAATAAATCTTCTTCCCAGACATCTGTGGATTTCTCGCATTAAAGTACTCTTCACATTTTTCTTTGATATTCTGTTTTTGTTGTTTGTTTGTTTGTTTTAAAAACATATTCTATTTTAAATCAACTTTTGGGGAAAGTTTACATACATGAAATTAATTTATTCAAAGTATATACATCAATATTTTTTTCACAAAAAAGCAAAGGGAATCAATTAAGTCTTGTCACATCCTTGTGAGGTGGGAACTATTCTTGTTCTCACTGAACGGAGGAGTGGGATGCAGTTATACCCACTGTTCAGTTGATGGTTTTCTGAATGCTACTCAGCTGAATGAATGATTTCTTCCGGCACTGTCTTTAGAGACTCCATCGGTTCCTACTGTATGGCGGTGCTCCCCTGTCACCCCATTCCTCTGATGTTGGACGTTCAGGTTAATTGCACACCCTTTATTTTGATCGCATTTCTCAATGAGACCCTTCAGTAAAGTCCTGCCCTTTCTTCCATCTTTCCCATCCACTTCCTCTTTGCTCTGACAAGACAGCACACTCAAGAGACCGTTGCTCTTTGAATGGGAGGGGCATCTTCCTACCCATTGACCATATGCATTATATATATATATATATATATATATATATATATATATATATTTCCTTCAGTTTTTCTGGTACTCACTGAGAGATACTCATTCCTGTGTGTCCTGAGGGGTAAGAGCTGAAGGCTGTCCGCAGAAAGTCCTGTGGGTGGGGCAGCAAGTCATTCTGAAGGGGCCAGGCAGCACACGCTGGGTCCAGAGAATAGATTGAGATGATTTAGTACCGCGCAGCCACTGCCGCCCTGGCTGGGCCTGTAGTGTGTGCCTCCCATCTGGAAGTGCCAGGCCATGCAGCGTCAGCCCACTAGCCACGCCGTCCTGTGTTGTTTTAAACCTGGTTTCGTGTGTGTTTGCACTGCCACTGGTCCTTCCCCTTTTGACAGGACTTCCTCTTCAGCTGGGATGCACAGTGGAGGGCTGAGGGACAGTGAAGGGCTGAGGGAGGAGGGTTAAGCCTTAAGGCATCTTTTTCTGGCAAACACTGAAAACAGAAAGCAGCTGAGGATTCTCTCAGAGCCCGTTCCCCATCCACTTCCTCTCCCCAGGATCTCTGAGTGATTTTCTTATTCAGCACTTGCTGGAGACAGTCCCAGTTTGAGGATCTGGAGATTGTTCCAAGGTCTAACTAAAGGAGATAGAAGCCACTGTCTCTCCAGAGAGAGACACTCCAAGGGGGCTGCCAGGTGACTTTAACTTCCTTGACCCTCCCACCCTCCCTGCTTCCTTAACTTTAGGCTCTAAAATCTAGGGTCTAGGATTGGGAGCATCCCATGGATGTTAACCTTCTTGAAAATAAGAATTAGACCTTATTCACCATTTTGGAGAAGTATGTGGTACAACCATTTGGAAAAACAACTTTAAAGTTCCTTATTTGCTAACTAAATACCACATGAGCCCATATCCCACTCCTAGATAAGTGAACACTCACACTCATGCAATGATTCATACATGAATGGTCATAATAGCTTTATTCAAGCACAAACGAACCAAATGTCTATCAAAATAAAAATTGTGGTATACTCTTTGTTTTGTTTTGGTTTTTTTTGAGACAAGGATTCATTCTCTGTGTAACAGCCCTGGCTGTCCTGGAACCCACTTTGTAGACCAGGCTGGCCTCGAACTCACAGAGATCTGCCTACCTCTGCCACCTGAGGGTTGAGATTAAAGGTGTACACCACCACCATCCAAAAAATTGTGGTTTATTCTTACAGCAGAATTCTAATGCATAATAAAAAGTACAAAAATGGTGACAGCACACACCATGGATGAATCTCACAAATACTTTGAATGGAAGTCAGATACAACAGCACGTACTACGTGGTTCCCTTTACATGAAACTAGAAAACCAATTTCATCTTGTGATGCAGATAGAGGGAACTGACTTTAAGAAGGGCAGATGGAGGGGCTGGAGAGTCGGCTCAGCAGTGAAAAGCACTTGATGCTCTGCCAAAGGACCTGAATTTGGTTCCCAGCACTCATGTTGGGTGGCTTGTCTGGCCTCTGTGGGTACCCATGCTCATGTGGCATGTACTCACACAGATACCCCTACCCATGTAAATAAAAATAATAAAAACAAACCTTTAAGAAGGCACATGAGGATGAATGCTTATATTCTGTGTCTTGAGGATGGTGGAAATTGCATGACATACAAACTTGTGAAAAATATTGAGGTGTATACTTCAAGTGAATTTAACTTCCATACTGGCATGGTAACCCACAGGCAGGCACACACACACACACACACACACACACACACACACACACACACACAATCAAGTATATTTTAAAGAAAAATATAAAGTGCTTAGTCATATAACAGGACCTCAGACCTTAGCAGGCCCCAAGACTTAGGACAACTGACTCCATGATGGAAGTACCATTCAGGCTGTAAAACTCAGCACATAGACAGCACCACCTGCCAAAACTAAAACAAAGACCTAATCCATCAAAGCCCACAGTTCTGGAAAAGTCTCTAAATGTACTAACCTTGCTCTTCGGCTTCTATAGTTCCATTTCTGGCTAACTGTTCTTGTTAACTGAAGTATGTCAACCCAGGACATGTTCTTTTGTGCTTAAAAGCTCACCCTGAGAAAGACTTGGGGCTACATTGGTATTCTAAACACCCAGTGTAGTCACCAGCCAGCTAATAAAGACTTTCCATTGGTTTAAACCCATGTCTGAGCAGTCTTCTCTGGTGGATGCCCTATGACAATCACACTGTCCAGTAGATTCGGTACAGTGCCTTTGTTACTGTCGACACTTTTAAAGAAAGACCCTCTATTTTTATTCCACAATTTCTTTTAAAAGCATTCTCCACTATTATTACACGCATGTGTGATGCATGCGTGTGTGGGCATGCTCATGGAGGTCAGACGACAACTCCCTAGAGTTGGTTCTCTCCTTCTGCTTTTCCATAGGTTCCAGGGACAGAACTAGGGTCACCAGGCTTATGAGGCAAGTGCTTTCCCACTGAGCACTCTCATCAGCCTACCTTTCACAATTTTATACGTGCACACATGTATAAATAGTGTACTTTGATCATATTCCCATCCCCCATTATTCTCTTGTCTCCCTTTCTCCTCCTACCAAACTGCTTTTTCTAACCTCCTGCTTTCACATCTTTCTTGGTGGCTTTTAATAAGGGTTGCTTGCTTGCAGGAGCACTGTGGGAGGTTATTTCCTTAAGAAAGGACAATTTACTCATGTCTATATCCCCAAGGAATATGACTCCCCACCCCTCAGCAACCAATACAGGCAGTAGCTCTTCAGCGATGGGTGGGGCCTCATCTCTCTCTCCCTCACCCACGATATAACAGTGACTGCTGTGGGATGTTCTGTATGGCAAATGTGTTGCTAATAAAATACGGATTGGCCAGTGGCTAGGCAGGAAGTATAGGCGGGACTAACAGAGAGAATAAAAAGAACAGGAAGGCGGAGGGAGACACAGCCAGCCGCCGCCAGGACTAGCAGCATATAAAGATGCCGGTAAGCCACGAGCCACGTGGCAAGGTATAGATTTATAGAAATGGATTAATTTAAGATATAAGGACAGTTAGCAAGAAGCCTGCCACGGCCATACAGTTTGTAAGCAATAGAAGTCTCTGTGTTTACGTGGTTGGGTCTGAGCGACTGTGGGACTGGCAGGTGAGAGAGATTTGTCCTGACTGTGGGCCAGGCAGGAAAGCTCTAGCTACAGTGACAGTCTTGATCTTTCGTGGGTCTTGTGCAGGGAGTCACAGCTTCTGTGATTTCATGGGTGCAGCTGCCACTGTCACGTGCCAAAGACAGCATTTCGCAGCACTCCTCCCCAGTCTCCAGTCCCTACATTCTCTCTGCCTCCTCTTCCGGCATGTTCCCTGCATCTTGGGGGAGCAGGGGTTTGATATGGATGCTTCCCTTCAGTATTCATGTCCACCGTTCTGACTTCTGGGGCTCACATTGTTGAAAATCATCTGTAAGCCCAGTTCCTGGGGCTCTGATGCCTCTGGCCTCCTCGGGCACCTGCACTCACGTATTCACATGCAGACACATTTGCACATAATTAGAAATAATAAAAATAAATAAATGTATGGAAACCTTAAAAACAAAAACAAAACAACCTTATATTTCCAGAGGTTTATGCCTTCTGGACTGGAGACAAGAGTGTGCGTCCCTACAGGGGCCAGGCGCTGTATTGCTACAGGGCTATTGCTGACTTGGGAGATGCTGCTCTTTGGGTTGTTGTGCTTAACTTCGCTATATTTTGATTTATCTGTAATGAGTATTCATTCTCTTTTCTGATCTAAATTACTGACATTTTAATCTACTCAAATAGTCTAACATGAGAAGGAGATTGTATTGTTCAGTGAGTCTCAAAAAGATCGGCATCAGCATTGGCTTCATGAGTTCCCTTTGTGCCTCTCAAGGAGGCATTTTTCTGGGGAATCGGGGAACATTAAGGGAAAAGAGTGAGGTTTTTCAAGTTCTTTTCTTGTGTCTTTACCAGTCCCAGCCAACAGAGTCATCATCCAGAGAGTTCAACCCCCTAGGTCCTCAACTCCTTAGACAAGGCCTGCCCTACCGACTCTGGTGATAAGGACATACTGATTTTATATCAAAAAGTCAAGCAAGAAGAATGACCACAGACTGGGAAAGAAACAGTAGACTGTGGGGAAAGTCAACAGAGTGAAAGGAAAAGATGCAGAGT
>CABHPP010123875.1:19491-47962 GCA_902168425.1 Peromyscus attwateri
AGAGAGAGGGCAGGGATGGAGAGTGAGAGAGAGAGCAGGGATGGAGAAGTAAGGGAGTGAGCTTCTGCAAGAGCCGGGAAGGAGACAGGGCTGGGCAAAGCTGAGGTTAAACACAGCTGCAGCCAGGGGAGGCCAGAGGGCACGAGGGGAGGGGACATGTCCGCAGGCAGCCTGACTGACACCTGATGAGTTCTAGAAGTGGTGAAGCATGGGCCTTTCTGTTCAGCTTCTTGGGCTCTTAGCAGTTTGAGGAGGACTGTTACAAGGCTCCATCATTTATTTTAAAAACTCAACCGGGCCAAATGCTGGCTGGTTGTTTGGGGAGTTCTCGGACAGACTTAGCAAGACTTGGGCAGGAAAGTGGCTAAGCCAAAGGCAATCACAGAAGGAGGGAGTGGGAGGAACTGACCGACAAGGTACAGGGAGGAGTTTGTCACCGGGGAAGCCTTGCGTGCACTTAGTGGCCACGGAAAAGAAGAAATGACAGGTGAGAGCTTTGTGTACCATGAGATTTACTGTGGGGCTGAGAAGATAGCTCGGTCCATAAAATCCTTACCTTACAGCACCAGGACCAGAGTTCAATCCCCAGAGTCCATGCAAACCAACCAACCAACAGACCAACCATCCCACCAGCCAACAAGACCCAGGCACGGTGACATGGTGACACACATGTAATCCCAGTACAAGGAAAGCAAAGACAGGTGGACCCCCATGACGTCAGCTTGTATTAGGACAATCAGAAAGGAAGAAAACACTACTGGGAAGGTCACATGAGGCTACAGCTCCCACCTAGCTCACAGACGGACCCCTGTGTGGCAGTCATGTCCACAGCTGTCCAGGAGAGATGTTCAGCTTTCTCACACAGTTAACAGCACAGGATAGCCCATGTGGGAATGGACCTGGGCCTACAAATGACCAGCAGACTGAATAAAAGCCAGAGCAGCACCAATTGAAGGACTCCCCACCCCCCCCCCCACACGTGTGTGTGTGTGTGTGTGTGTGTGTGTGTGTGTGTGTGTGTGTGTATACGTATGCGAACATGTGCATATGGGTGTGCTTGTGCGTGTATGCAAAAACCCCTTTGTATCTAACGCAGTGTGAACCTTTATGGAAACTATGGACTTCACTTAATAATAATGTATCAGTGTTTGTCTATTAACTGCAACAGATGTATACACAATGGAAGATGCTAACATGGAGATGTGTGTAGAGTGTGGAGTAAAGAATGGAGGAGGAGCAGGGAGTATATGGAATCTCTCTGGACTATCTGCTTAAAATTTCCAGAAATCTAAAAGTGCTTTTAAAAACGGTATTTATTTAAAGGGGGGGGGAGTAGCTCATTGGTAGAATGTTTTCTAGTGTATAGAAAGTCTGGTTTTTTTTTTAATCTCTGCAAAAAAGATAAACAAACAAATGAATCCATTTCTGAGACTAGTCAATCATCAACAACAAAAGAATGGGATAGAAGGGCTTATCAACTAGTTATAGAAGAGACTATCAATCCTAATATAAAAAACTAAAGGACTTCATTTGTTACTTCCCTTTCAGATAAGAGTATAATGCTGCGTTAGGAGAAACTTTCCAAAAAGTTTTTTAAAAACTCAGCTAGCCAACATGTGCCCTCCAAAGCACTCTGATTCCTTTGTGGGATAAGGGATGTATGACTGGAGCCTTAGCAGCCACCACAGACCATGAGGAACACCATGGAAGAAAAGCCACTGGTGAGGATGGATGAGCCTGGGTTCCTGATGAGCACTATGCCCTGATGCCAACCCTGGGATTATTACATCAGGGTCATTTTTAAGTGAAAGACAGGATCTTATTGCTCATTTAAATTTAAATCCAAGTTACTATTAGTTGAATGCAATGCTAGTAGCTGAGTGCAATGCCAACCAGAGGTAACAAATTCACTACCAATCTATTATGATAAAACTGTATGTGCAGTGCACAAAGAAACAAGCCATGTAGGGGTTAATAAGCCCACAAAAAATTCAAATGGGAACTTAATATAATTAAAAATAATGTTTCATTTGGAGGGAAAATGATGCTCGTTGCACCACTCTCCATCTGGAAGAAAGCACAGTGACACTCTACCCCATTTCCCCTGTAAAAATACACTCCAGATGGATTAGAAGTCTAAACGTGAAAATAAAAGAATTAGATACAAATTGAGAAATTATTAATAAAGTTGTGAAGAAGCCCCGGAAGTGAAGATGAAGCTCGGGAACCCAAGAGCCACCACTTGAAAATAAAAATCACATGCTGCCACTGAAACATGTCAACACAGGTTTTAGGTGCTGAGAGAAACTACAGGCAAAGTCAAAAGGCAAATGATGGGACACACCATGAAAGTAGCTTGTGTCCTTCAACACCTGCAACCCAGTAATTGAAGACAATTGATTCGGTTCAAATGTGGCTGAGAACATCAACAGAAACTTTCAGAGAAAATGTGAGTCATAGACAATATTCCCAACATCAGCAACATTCAATGAAAAAAAATGTCAGAACAACAATGCATCTGACATTTTAGTGAAATATTTTCACATATTCTTTGAGGATGGTATGCATAAATAATTTATCTTGATCATATCTATCCCTAACTTCTCCTTCTCAATCCTCCGGGCACCCCAAACATGCCCCCGTCTCCCATTTATGTCTTCTCTCTCTCTCTCTCTCTCTCTCTCTCTCTCTCTCTCTCTCTCCCTTTTTGTAACTGATGAGTACAATTAGTGCTTCCTGTCGGAATGTTCACTGAGTGTGTTGGCTTGATCTTGTGTAGGTAACCATAGTTACGGTAAGTTCATGAGTATATCAGTTATATATTGTCTAGAAGACAGCGTTTCACAGAGCTCCTCCCTATCCTTCAGCTCTTACATTCTGTCTGCCTCCTTTTCTACCGTGCTCCTGAGTCTTGGGGGGGGGGGTGTTAATATAAAAGCCCATTTACAGATGAGCACTCAATAGCCATTTATTCCTAGCACTTAGACCAGTTGTGAGTCTCTGCTTTAACTGATGACCCCTGTAAAGAGAAGCTTCTCTAATCAAGATGGAGAACAGCACTAATCTATGGGTATAAACAATGATATTTATCAGGCAGTTTGACAGCATGTTCATTTAGCAAGACAACAATAAAAGATTCTCTTCTAGAACCTATGACCTCCTGTGCCATGGACTTTTGACCAGGTTTACAGTTCCACATATGAATTCCCTACAGTAAAGCAGACCTCAAATCTAATCCAAAAGTGGTTGGTTAACTCCATAACCTCTGTGCCACTTATGCAGCAGTGGGCATATCTTCCCTGGTAGATCAGTACCACAGCATCCACAGTTGACCACTAAGTAACCACTTTTCTCCTCCAGTGGCCTGCATAACACCTTTCAGCACTATGAAAGCTAGCCAGCAAGGGGGCACTTTCTTGGTCAATTCCAGTTTGATTTCTTTATATCCTACAAAATATCTAGTGTTGCTGTGGGACTGGCAGGTGACAGAGATTTGTCCTGATTGTGGGCCAGGCAGAAAAACTCTAGCTACAAATGGCGCCCAACGTGGGGCAGGAATTTCCACTTAAAACCTGAGAAAGCATAAAAAGAAGATTGTAAAACGGAGCTAAAACAGCTTCCTAGTTGTCTTTGTCAAGTTAGCCGCAGCCTGCGGGCTTGAGCTACTGTATGAGGGGTTCCTGGCGTGCGCACTCGACTTGCAATATGGCGGGAATGAGGCGTCTGCAAGTGGCACATTAAGCTGCATGGTGGATTTAGCCTTTGCTAGTACAAAACACAAAAAAGAGGTTTCTGGGCTACACACTGCTTTGATAGACGCATAGACCCACGAAGGCTCTCAGAGCTGACAGTAAACGTATCACCGCCATGTTGGGAAGCTGAGGTGGGCGGAGCCAGCAACCACAGTACCATTTCAGTCTTAGAACGCTGCAGTTTAAAGTAACAGGTTCACAATAAGACAGATTCAGATGGAACAAGACTTTAAATGCTTTAAAATGTGTGTAAAAATGTACATAGGCTTCAAAGAGAGAGAAAAAGAAATATATACAGTTATATAAAGAAATAGTTTTGAAAAATAAAGTCTTTAAAGAGACAGTAAAGGTAGTATAAAATATAAGCCACATAAAGATGGATATCACACAGAGAATCTGCATTGTGTTGTCTTTGGGATTCTTAACTGCAGAGAGATATTTGATTGTAAAGCAAGCTGAGTTAAACCACTATGTATATTTTAAAGATACCTTGGCTTCAAAATTTGGATGTAAGGATATGTTGCTTTGGAAAGGAGGCTCTGATTTTGTTTCCACAGAAAGCCAGAGGCTATGGGTTTGTTCCAGATTATGATACATCAGGTTTGACCAGCCAAGAGCACCTGAAAGGTCTCCGATGACACCATGGCCCAGATGATCCAACATCTAGAACCATTTCAAGGCAACTGGCTCAGACGATACACCCTTACAGACTACTCCATAATCCTAAAATTTTCTTTGTATCCCCATAAGATACAGCACCCCCCTCCAGCAGGAAGTAGTAAGAGAAGCTACGCCCAAATTCCCAAATATACCAAACTGGCTTTGGAGATGTGTAAAAATTAAAACCTTCCTCTTTAAAAAAAAAAAAAAAAGAAAAAGAAAGGGGAAGTGCTGTGGGACTGGCAGGTGACAGAGATTTGTCCTGATTGTGGGCCAGGCAGAAAAACTCTAGCTACATAGTGTCTTCACCAATAAGGTATTACCGTGTAGTTATGATGGGCAACCAAGAGCAATGACAATAGCCTGTGTTGTTTTGGGGGTATGTGAGTGCTCGTTAACCAATTTGTAGGGCACTTAACCTGTTCTGGGCACTGAAATTTTCATTTAATAACCCATATCTTCTGGAAGAAGAATTGTCCACCCATGCAGGGTCCCTGGGTTCAGACTCCTTTAAAAATATTTATTTTAAAATTAGTGTACAATGTACTGGGTTTCCATAAAGGTTTTTCTTACATAGTTTGCTGCTGGTTTTTTTGAGACAGGGTCTCACTATGCAGCCTTGGCTAGTCTTGAATTCACTATGTAGACCAGGAGGGCCTTGAACTCATAGAGATCTACCTGCTTCTGCCTCCCAAGTACTGGGATTAAAGGCATGTGTCATTAACACCTACCCGTATCTTTAGTTTTGGTAATCTGCCTGACTAGTCCTGGGCCTGAGGGGCATCTGAGATTTAGATAGATCTGACACAGTCCACCTGTATGGGAGATTCAAAGGCTTCAGTGGCTACAAAGGAGGGAGGCCATATCAGTAAGGATCCAGCACAAGAGGATGGCAGGAGACTCGGCACAAACACAGTCCAAACCCCAGCATGGGTTTGCAAGCAAGGCCATTAAAGACTAATGGAACACTGGTAGGTGGTGCCACACGCCTTTAATCCCTAAACTCAGGAGGCAGAGGCAGGCCGATCTTGGTGAGTTTGAATGCCAGCCTGGTTTACAGAGCAAGTTCCAGATATAGCCAGAGCTATACCACAGAAAAACCCTGCATAAAAAAAAAAAAAGACTGTTGGAACTAGGCTGCCTTCCATCATGAAGAATAAGAAGTTTGGGGCTGAGTCCAGACAAAACAGTATTCTGTTTTAATGTTTTAAGTAGATTTGGGTCTCTTCAAGCTCTGGCAATGTTCGGGGAGCTATCCAGTGTTACCTGGAGGCGATCTTTCATAACTGTCACTGTGTCTAACAAACACAGTATATGCTTTCTTTTCAAATGTTCATTCACAAATGGGATTCGAAGCCTGACCGTAGGTACCGCTACACTTGAAACGGTTGGAGGCACACTCTGCTTTTTGACCATAAAGGAATGAAGTCAGAAATCAATAGTGACAATCTTTCTTTTAAAAATCTTGACTATTTGGAGACGAACTTACTTTAAATAACCCATGACTCAAAGAAGCACTCCAAGGATATTAGAGAAATAAAGGCTAAAGAGGGAACTGACAAAGAAGGGAGAAGTCAATGAGACAGAAGACAAAAGAAAAACTGGCAAAACCTGAAACTGGTTTTGAAAGAGAAATAAAAGAGATAAATAGCTCCAGGGAGAAAGGGAGAGAGAGAGAGAGAGAGAGAGAGAGAGAGAGAGAGAGAGAGAGAGAGAGAGAGAAATAGAGAATAACCACTCTCGGATATGAACATTGAAGATATGAAGACAAGGGGGTATTGTGTGAAAAGCCTTAGATGAGATGGACACATGTATAGAAAAACACAATCAATCAGTACCAGCCCGAGATGAAATGTAAACTCTGAATATGCTTGTATCTACTGAAGAAGTTGAAATTGCTGGCAAAGGTTAATAGAGAAATGTCTGCTTTGATAGATTCACAGTTTATTTTAATCAGAGTTTTTTGTTTGTTTTGTCTTTCGAGACAGGGTTTCTCTGTGTAGCATTGGCTGGCCTTGAACTCGCTCTGTAGACCAGGCTCACCTAGAATTCACAGAGATCCTCCTGCCTCTGCCTCCCAAGTGCTGGAGCTAAAGGCGTGTGCCACTACCACCCAGCTCAATCGGAAATTTGAGAAAGACATTTAAGATAGGTCTTTCTCAGAAAATGGAGGCAAAGGAATGCCTCCTGTCTCATTTTATTTATATCAATGATATTAACAACTGACAAAAGAGTATCAGAAAAAAATAGAATCTCCCTGGGATGACTACTGACTCTCAACTTGATGGAATCTAGAATCCTGTAGGAGACAAGCCTCCGGCCATGCCTGAGAGGGATTGCCTACTCTAGGTTCATTGAGATGGGAAGACCTGCCTATTGTGGGTGGCACCACTCCACGGTTGGCATCCTAGACTGAATAAAAAGGAGAAAGTGAATTGAGCGTTCACTCTCTGCTTCCTGACGGCAGACACATTGTGAATAGCTACCTTAGGCACCTTGCTGTAACGACCACCCTGCCACTGTGGAGTACACCCTCAAACTGTGAGCAAAATAAACCCTTCCATTCTTAAGTTGCTTTTATCAATTAGCTTGTCACAACAAGACAAAACCCCAAAACATCTGGGCCCCCATGAGCCCAGATGTAAAAATCCCTAACAAAATAGAAGTCAGTCAGCCACCTGTAGAAAGGACGATTATCACGACCAAGTGAGAATGAGGAGAGAGAGGTTCAGAGTACGACATCCTTGGGCTGCTAGTGACAGATGTATTCAGGGAAACAGAGTATAAGATAAGAATGCTCTAGCCAGGTGTGGTGGTACTCAGAAGGCAGAGGCAGGTGGATTTTAGTGAGTTCAAAGCCAGCCTGGTCGACAGAGAAAGTTCCAGGACAGACAGGGCTACAAAGAGAAATCCTATCTTGAATGCCACTCTCCCACCCCAAAATAAATAAAATAAGAATGTTCTAATAGGGAATAGTAGGTAGTTGGATATAGCAAAAAAGCACCAGACAGGAATCGGGGGAGTGCTGGCCTTGGTTCTGCCTCCAATGTCAAGTGCGATGTTAGAACGGTCATTCGCCTGCCTTGGCCTTGGTTTCCACATGTCCAATCATGGCCTCTTAGGGTCTGGTCTGACTCAAACACTCTGAGGCTGGGGCTTCCTTAGTTTTTGTCACATCTGACTAGAATTTCTGCTTCAGCGCCCCTAAAGGCAGAAGTAGAACGTGTTTAAGATACGCTTCATGTGCAAGTACAGTGACCATCTGCACATGACCGAAAGGACTGAGGCTTCGTGGGGGGGAGGGGCATCTGAGAACACCCTGTGGCTTCAGGAAGTACTTTTAAATGAACTCTCTGGAGGAAGTCCACTATGTCACTGTCCCACAGCTCAGAATGACCTGGGGTTGGATTTGCAGACCTGCCGAATGGCCCTGGGGAAGTGTTTCACGTCACCAACTCACAGTGTCTTTCTCTGTGAAGATGTTACCTGTGAGCATCAAGCAAGTCAGTGTAAGAGGGAACACGTGTTATAGTTGGTGCTTCCATTCACGAATCAGTAAACATGATGATGGCACACAACTGAACACTCAAGACAATCACAACTCAAATAACAGTGATACACTGACCTCTGTTATAGAAAAAAAAAAAAGGTCAGAGGTTAGAAGCCTGGAGCTTGTTGGGAAGCTCCATGGCTGGTAGGTAGCCTACTTTTATTTCTGTTGCTGTGACAAAATACCCAGACTAAAAACAACTTAGGGAGAGAAAGCATTTATTTTAGGTCACAATTCTAGATTACAGTCCACCACTGGGGGGAAACCAAGACAGCAGCAACATGACTTAGCTCGTCACATCACATCCATAGTGCGAAGCATAGATAATTGAATGCATGTACGTTTGTGTTCCGTAATCTCTCTACACGTGTACAGTCTAGGATCCCTTACTTAGAGAAGGTGCTGCCTACAGTGGGCAAGACTCCCCCGAATTGATTTATGAAACCAAGATGATTTGCCACAGACAGCACATAGGCTCATTGATCTAGATGATCCCTCGTGGAGGTTTTGTTCTCCGGTGATTCTAAATCGTAGCAAGTTGACGATTAAAATTAACCATCATGTAAAGAGCCCATCTTCTAGTTGTATCAACCTTCGTTTATCCACATAATTCAAGAAGGCTATTCGACTTTCAACCATCCCAGGCAGGGCTTTTAAAAGAATGGCAGAAAAGAAAAAAAAATCTAGCAAAGTTAAATTTCTTATAAAGAACTCTCCTAGACCCTACTGAATGACGTTCATTTATCTTGTTGGCCTTTGCTAATTTGCAGGAGATGCTAGAGAATGGAATCTTTTAGTAGGGTACATTGCTACTCAAATAAAAGTGGAATTCTGTCACTAAGAAGCAAGGTGTGCTGGTTAGCTTTTACTGCCACAATTTGATGCAAGCTGGAATTACCTGTGAAGAGGGAACCTCAACTGAAGAACTGCCTTGATCAGATTAGCCTGTGAGAATGGAGATGGGGGTTTTCTAGATTGTTAGCTGATGTAGGAAGGCCCAGCACACAGTGGGCAGCACCATCTCCTGGCAGGTGGGTCTGCAAATGATAAGAAAGATAGCTGAGCGTCAGTCAGAGAATGAGCCAATAAACGGCTTTCCTCCTTGGTTCCTGCCTTGAGTTCCTGCCGCGACTTCCCTTTGTGATTAGTTGTGATCTGGAAGTGTAAAGAGAGTAAACCCTTTCCTCCCCAAGTTGCTTTTGGTCAGTGTGTTTTTATCACAGCATCGGAATGAAATAAGACGACAATGAGAGACTGGATACTGGGTGACGACCAGCGGTCTCTATGGCCTTCCTTTTTCACATTCCTAATGCCACTTTGGTTGGAGATTGTGGCGCTACCACAAGACAGCTGGTGGGCTTCTGAATCACAACACGGGGCGAGGCAAACAGCTCTTGAGCAACAAATAGATTCAAAAAGGCAGCAGTTCAGAAAATCACCTCACTGGGGCCGAAGAGCAGAGGCCTAGAGTTTTGTGTCTCTGAACTTGGGTTTGAGGCCTGCAATTAGCATTGCTGTTGCCGAGGACATTCAGGAAGAGGGGCCACAATGGTGGATAGAGAAGATGGCCACATTCTTGCAAGAAGGTAAGGTTTCCAGTCTTTTGCAAAGCTTCTTGCTCTTGAAGTGTCACAACATCCCCCAGCTGCCTGCCTTGGGTTTTAATGGGATGTCCTGTTAGGTCAGGTTGAAACTGCCTGGAGCTGTAGTCTCTATGAACCCAGCAGCTTTACCAGGCACCTTCTCCACAACCCCACCATTATGGTCCAGCCTACCAGTCCATTTTAATCCTGTCTTCACACTCTCCATCCTGATGGTGTATACAGGCTCCAGTGTCCTGGGACTCTGGGACAAGGTGCAAGCTCTTTCATATGAAGGTGGTGTGACTGGTGACAGGTCACTTAACCTGAGCATTGGCAACTCCAGCTACAAACTGAATGGCTTGGACTTGGTGGTTTAAAAACAGCTGTGTGCTGAGTCCCATGCTAGTCACTGGAGGTGGGAATAAGAAGCAGGAAGCTTGACTCCAATGGGCTGCCGAGCTCAGAGCATGGATAGGGAGGAAGGCATGCTAGGTGAGCTCCCACCCCTAACTTTTCTTGAGAGAGTTGTCCAATCCAGGCATAGCAGAGGCAGCCCACTGGTGACAGGACTTCTGCCATTCCCACTTATCGTGGAAGTGATGCCAGCAGCAGCTTCTTGTGACTTAAGGAGACCTTCAGGCCATAGTAGAGTCTGACATGCATTTTTACTTGATCAAGTGCATTGGTTCTGGAGCCAGAGTGGCTGGGTTCAAACAATTTTGCAATTGCTGGTGTGCTCCCTTGGGCAGAAGTTATTAACCTCTTGATCTGCAGAAGTAGACTATCAGTACCACTCTCACAGGAAAGCTAAGAGAATTAGGATAGATTAAGATTGCCCACTAGAGCATGCTCCTTCACCTCTGCCTAATGTCCCAGAAAACACCAGTCCTCAGGCCTGCAATTTCAAAATAATATCTTGACGTAAGGAATAGGACTTTCTTTCTCTCTGTGTTTCCTGCTCCACTTTTGGCTCCTCCTGTTTGCCAGTATTAAGCACGGTTGTAACGCAACAGTCAGGTCCAAGGTCCCCTCCCAATTCCATCGACTTGGTGGACCTTCTAGACGGCAGATGCATCTCTCTCCAGATCATCATTCTGCTATATCAGAGATGCAAAACTGGAGACACTATTTCCCCTAACCTGGTCCCTCCCATTGAACAGAGAAACATGATGGGTTGCATTCCAAAAAAAAAAAAAAAAAAAAAAAAGGAATACCCTTTCACCCAAGGAGTATCAGCCTCTGGGTTCTCTCCCCAGCCATATTCCAGGAGTTGGTGCTGCTCTACAATGTGAAAAATATGGCAGCAGACTCAGTGATCAAGACCTTGCCTGCAGCTGACAGATGGTGCAGGAATATTTAGGCTAGAAGTTGTCCAGATTATCACAGTTAGGACGCAGGAAAGGACCTTTATTTCCTAGAACTGGCAGCCAGAAAAGGGAGCATGCCTTTGAAGTGAGGGCACTGGGGACTTGGCCTCGAATACAGGCTAATTATAAAATGACTATAACAGGCAGCACAGATCAGCCAGGTCCAGTGGCCCATGAGCTGAGAAGGACAGGCCAACGTAGGATCTGGAAGACTAGTGTTAGAGCCCAGTATTTTCTGACCTGGGATTTGCTCACTGCCCACATCAGGAAGTTGAGGGCTTTCAGGGTCACAGCTTGCCTAAGGATCCACAGTGGTAAGTGGAGGACTCAGATAAGAATTCAGGGTCCAGATCTCTGTCCCTGCTCCAAGATTTGATCCTACCACCTACCTCTTTTCCCTGTTCGTATTCCATCACTCCAGCCTGGTCTCCTGCATATTGATAACTATGCCAGCAGTGGCTTGTTCTTATGCCTCGTGACATTCTCTCAGAACCTCACAGTGATCCTCAATTACCACTGACAGCCTTGTCTCCAAGGCCCTCCTTCCTGGGCCTCCTAGATGCTGGTTTCCAGTTCTCATTCAACCTTCCCTTCAAAGATGCTCTGTCTGTGGTCCCTGTGCATGGGCCTTCTCCATGGTTCTGCCCATGCTCTGGCTCTGGCTCTTCATCCCTCTCCCTACCCACTGGTGCTGCTTCAGTTCCAGAGATGACATCCTTGGCAAGGCTCTAAGCACTGCCCCCCTTCAACCACAACAGAACCCCCAAGGTCATTAACAGGTACTTCAAGCTCAGTTTCTCTAAACTTAAAACCCTCCCGATACCATTGCTCTCTGGTAGCTTTTATAACACATGGCTTAACTTTGGCAATTTATATTTCCTTCCTCTCATCTTAGGATTCCCAAATTTTCAGTATCTGAAAAGTCCCCCCTGTTCCTGGATCTCAGATGTAAAGATTTCCTGGTCATAGGCATTCATGCACACATTCCACAAATAGTTTCTGAGCATATTTTCTGGTCAGAGTTGGCTTCAGAGAATAGAGACTTCATAGTAAAAAAGACTGGGCAAACTCTAAGAGACTTAGAGTTCAATACAGGAAGCATCAATTAAAGCCATTCTGGAAATAGAAATGCTTCTACAGTCTCAAAGAACTCTAATAGTGCGGAATCGCTATCACTGTGCGTCAGGATAAGGGTGGAGGCCAAGGATAGCCTAAAGAGGGAGAATGGCAGCAGCATGGTTTAGGATTCCTTGTGTGTGCCTGTGTTAGGCAGAGTAACTGTATCCAAAGATGCCCAGATCCAAATCTCTAGATCTGTGAATTTGCTAGGATAAAGAACTGAAGCTGTAGATGGAATTGAGGCTGCCATCAAGGATCTGTGAGACAGCTTTTCCTAGATGATCCGGGCAGTTCAATATATTCACTTGGGGTCCTTAAAAGTGGAAGAGGGTGGGGCTGGTGACATGGCTCAGGGTAGGGGTGCCTAGAATCAAGCCAAAGTTTGATTCCATGATGGAACGAAAGAACAGACTCCTGCAAGTTATTTTCTGACCTCTCCATGAAATCTGCAACATGTGCATGTATACTCCCACAGACGCATACAAAACAAACAAATAAAAAATGTTTTTTTTGTTTTTTTTTTTTTGTTTTTTTTTTTTTTTTTTTTAAGTGGAGGGAGATATAAGAAAGCCAGAGAAAGAACTCTGACAATGGAAGCGGAGCAATAGTGTGTGGAAGGCCCTTGACTGTGATAATGTCTATCTATCAAAGATTATAGTTAACACTCATGTGCCCTCAGAGGACCAGATCTAAGACAATACAGAAGGTCACAGGAGGGCACCCAAGGGCAACGCCAAGACCCCAGGGCCAGGTGCTTCTCCTTCCCCTTCCTACAGTCCCTCCTTTTTCTTGGGGGCAGCGTCTCAAGGACAAGCCTCAAGGGACAGGGTGGTTGGGACAGCTGTGATACGCATCCCCACCTCAGGTCCCCGAGACCAGTCAGCCCTGTCCCCTCTGCTTTCCCTCCCCCAGTTCCCGCATCTCGGGCTGCTCTTTGGTGACCACCGAGGTTGCTGCCTGCCTCCTTGAGGCACGGGACACACGTGGCACGAGCAGGGGTCAGCGCCGGGAGCTGGTGGCTGGTCCTGTGGGCTTCTCACTTCCCTTCCCCAACCGCCGCGTGTGCAGGTGCCCAGCGGAGCCCCGCAGGCGGGGCGGACCCTATGGACACGCCCCGGTGTGAGTCCCTGCTGCCCCGCGGGAGGAAGCGCCAGAGTCGCCGCTGTCCTGAGCTCAGCCGGGCTCCACTCCCGTCCCGTGCCAGCGACATCGCCCACTGCGGCTGCGGGCACCGGGCACCGTGCTCCAGGCTGGCCGGGGATGCGAGCTGCTCCCGCGACGGTATGGCAGCCTCAGGTGGGTAGCAGGCTCGGCTCTCTCTGGCTCCCGGTCCCGGCTCCTGGCTGGCGACCCCGCCACTGATCCCTGAGTCTCTCTGGCGCCACCCGCCACCCGCATGGCCGGACGAGCTTTTCTCTCACTTTTTTAGTCGTTAGTGCTGGGATCTTGTGTTCTTTCTGGTCTTTTCTCAAGTCTCTGTCGCAAACTTCCCCTCCTAACTTTCTCACGTTTCACCTAGCTGGCCCGTGCGCGATCTCCAGTTCCTGACTGAGCCTCGTACCATCCCAGTTTCTAAGTATCTTTCTCTCTCGCTAGTTCTGGCCCAAGTAGCCCAAGTAGCCCTTTCTCGATGTAACTCTTGAGTACTGAGACAGTTGAAATGAGGTGGAGGGTTGGCTTCTGTAAGAGGCCAATGCTTCTCTTAGGGTCTTATCCGACCAATAGGGGGCGCTCAGGCAATCCTAGGTGGTCCTGGGAGATCAGAAGTGGTTCTGGGGCAGCTTCTGAAGCCCCCTTCCTCCACTGGGTTTGTACTTTTTCTCTGGAATTTTGCCGAAACCTGAGAACGCTGTTCCTTTAAAGTTACTATTAACTGTGTTCTCTGTGGAGCTTTCAGGTCCAGGGAGAATTGGAAATTGGTGGGCAAATCTACCCATCAGAAGGTGCCAGAGTTTTTTTCTGGCGGGTCTTGGGTCCCTGTCTGTATCATGGGCGTATATACTTGGCAAGTCCTCAGCTCGCTGAGGTCTAGGACAAACCATATACTTGTAATGTTGAAAGACAATTGATGAATCCTGTCTATACACCTCAGTGGACATTAGACATGTTACGTTCTTGGTGATGACAAGGCAGGGCTGGTCTCTGTTCACCACAGGGTTTTGGTGGTATGAAAGAAAACAGTAAGTAAATGGGAAACTGCTAGGTGAGAAGAGAGAGTTGCCAAGTTTTCCGGTTGGTTTACTCGTGTTTACCCAGCCCACGTCTGATGTTTTTAGAGAGACAATGCATGAAAACAGGAAGAAAGAATTGTAGTGGGCTGGGGAAAGTCAGTGCTTGGGAAGGAAGGGAGCAGATGCTAGATTGAAGAACCAACTCTCTCCAGATCTGCTAAGGTCTAGCCTGAGGTCATGGTACTTTGGAACCAGGGTACAAAGGGCTCTGATGGTTCAGGCTCATTATTGAAGTGGGGGATGATTCATCTCTGCCTGCGGCTCTCTAGCCAGGCTCTATGGGTTAGAAGAACCAGTGGTGTAGGTAAGGGTTCTATAGAGAAGTTCATTCACTGAATAGACACTGATCACATGCTTGCTGTTTCCAGGCACTGTACTAGGCGTTCAGGAAACAGGAAGATAAAAGCCATGTGACTGTGAGGACAGGGAAGGCAACAACGACTCATTTAATAAAGAGAGTATGTGGCATGGTCTGTGCAGTGGGAATATGGACAGGACTGAGGGGGTTTGAGCTAGAATTTTAAATGGCATGGTTAGGTGAGGTCTCAGAACAAGGGAAGTTAGTCAAGACTCAAAGGAGGGGAGGTAGAGTCTGGGGAGGAGAAAGCTCCAGGAAAGAGGTCTGCACCATGAATTCAAGATACAGGGAACAACTATCATGACTGGGTGGATGGAGGGGTTGAGGAGAGGAGAAAACAAACTGGCTAAGCTTCTGCTTCCTTTCCTGGCTGGAACAGGCAACTAGCCAACTGGGGAGCCTTCGAGGGAAGGAGGCCAAGCAACCTGCTTGTGTCTAGAAGGCTGGCTCCAGGGGGGTGTAGCTGAAGGGGCTAGGCTAGACGGGTGGATTCAGGTTCAGATGAGGACTCTAGCCCAGCAACCAAACCTGGGCACTATGTAGAGGGTGAATAAAGCTATCCAAACTTCTTGATGTTAGTGTCCTCTGTGGTGAGACAACTTGCTAGGTGCTGTGAGTGAGACTGAGTCCCTCTGGGCCCCCTGCAGTCTATAGCTACAAGTATTCCTGAGGGCAGGTCACTGTGGGGGAAAGCCATGCTCCTCAGTAGCATACCATAGACTGGAGAGTCATCCCGGCCAACCTCCTTTGTGGTTTCCTTATTTTTAAAGTAATGTTATAATAAGTTTACACAAAATGCTGTGTGTCTAACCTTTTGACATTGTGACATGACGTCATCTCCAAATGAACTGAGTCACATTCATGGCTATCCCAGGACACCTTCAGCTCATGGGCTACTGACTGGACACGCCTGAAAGAGTGTTGTCAGTGGCTTTCAGTGTCTCCATGAATTCATGGATTTGACAGGAATGTCATTACCTCAAGAGAGGTCTTTCTTCTTGTTGCCTCCTGTCCAGTACACTGATCCGCCTCACCTCTAGATTGCTCTGGACTTGAGCATGAATGGGATCGTGCAGTCTGTGGTTTTAGTGACTGACTTCCTTCACACTGCATAATGTGTTCAAGGCCCACTCAACTGTGGCCTAATCCCTTGGTCTTCTTAAAATCCGTGCCAGTGGAGGGTGAATGTCAGTCTTTCGTTCCCCCGAAAGACGTGTTTGCTTGAAGTCGTGGAGAATCTTGGCCCCATCGGCCTTGCAAGAACCTTGAATGGTGAGGTAAAATGTGACCAGTTTGTGCTGGAGTCATTTCCCTTACTTACCAGAAACAGGGAGGAGAGAGACTGGGACTCCCCCACAGGCACCAAGTCTGCCACAGGCGAAAACTAGAGTCTTCCCTTCCAGGCCTTGGCCTCCAAGAACCTGAGAGAAGCTCTCAGATCTTGTCCTGCCCCATCTTTCCAGGTTCGTCTCTAGACCCTCCTGCCGTTCCTGGACTGATATGATCACAGGGCCAGCAGCATGGGTCAGCTAAGAAGAGTGCTTGTCACCAAGCCTGATGACTTGAGTTTGATCCCCTGGGAGCCACATGGGAGACCTTGGGGAGAGGGAGAACTGAATCCTGCAAGTTGTTTCACAGATATGCCATGGTTTCACAAACACACACAGCATGCACGTGCACGTACAACAATGAATGAATGAATGAATGAATGAATGAATGAATGAACGAATGAATGATGGTGCTCAGGTTCAAACATGGGCTCCAGGTCAAATAGACAGGGCCCCAGGGTCACCTTCAGGCACTTGCTCTTTGTCCTTTTCTCAAATGGCTTCTGAATCATTCAGTGTCATCTCTCTTTCAGCCACTGTATGTCCCCCACGTCCCCTCCGCACTACTGTGTGTGACTCCCCACTGTGGTCAGCCAGCCCCTTCCTGTCCTCAGTCCATTGCCCTCTCCCGTAGCCAAGCCTGTTCTTCGAGCTCCACAAGAACAAAGCCCTTTTCTCGGTTCTGCCAGGGTTTATGGGCTCTTTGTTGGTTCATGCATTGTTTCTCTTACTGAACAGGAAAAAGAAGTGAGTTTGAATGGGAAGCCATGACTTGGGGCTGAAGGAAGGGAATTACTGTGGAGGAAAGGGACCCTTCCCCCACACAGGGAGAACTGCTGACCAAGTGATAGTCCTGTGTTGCTCCCTCAGAGAGGAACTTGAACTTCCACTTTGGACTTTTTTACAACTTCCCCAGCTTTTGGTTTCAGCAACCCTGAAGTAGAGGATAGTAAAATGAATTGCAATTATTTACATAATTTACATAAATGAGGGCAGATTTGCCTTCATTTATGATATTGGTTAAAGTCACACACACACACTCACACACACACACACACTCACAGAGGTTGTGATATTAACTTGATTGAGGCACTAACCACTTTCTTCTCAAGTACTCTTTTAATTTATTATTTATTTTTATGTGCATTGGTGTTTTACCTGCATGTATGTCGATGTGAGGATGCCAGATCCCCAGGAACTGGAGTCTCAGTTGTGAGCTGCCATGTGGGAGCTGGGAATTGAACCCAGGTCCTCTGGAAGAACAGTCAGTGTTCTTAACCACTGAGCCATCTCACTAGCCCCCAGACAATCTAGGGTTTTTTGTTTTGTTTTGTATTTTTGAGACAGGGTTTCTCTGTGTAGTCCTGGCTGTCCTAGAACTAGCTCGGTAGCCCAGGCTGGCCTCAAACTCACAGAGATCCGCCTGCCTCTGCCACCTGAGTGCTGGGATTAAAGGTGTGAGCCACCACTGCCCAAATCCTTCTCAAAAATTCTTGCTTAACTTGGGTTCAAACCTTGAGCTCCAGGAATAAGCCACTTTGAACAGCTGTTTTCCATATTCAATTGTGTTTTTAATAAACTTATTTTAGAACAGATTTAGATTTCCAGGAAAATGGCAAAAACCTTGCTTGTAGAGAGTCCCCACATATTCCAATCCCTCCTTCTTATTGACAATTTATATTAATGTAATACATTTACTGAAATAACTGAACCAGTATTGATAATTATTATTTTTGTAGGGTGCCTTTTAAGACAGGATATCATCATATAGCTCAGGCTAGTTTGGAACTCACTATTTCCCAAGTTGGACTCTATAACTCTTGCTTCCCCTGCCTCAGTTTCTCATGTTCTAGGTGGTCAGTTAGTTTTTATTCTATGTTTTATTCAAATCTCCTTGGTTTATACACAATGTCCCAGTTTTCCACTGAAGATATCACACTTCATTTACCAGTGATGTCTCCTTAGGTGCCTGTCAGCTGGGTTTTGTCATATTTTCTTAGCCTTTGATTGCCCTTGTCAATCCTTTTTTAAAGATTGATTTTATGAGCATCAGTGTTTTGCCTGCGTGTATGTATGTGCACCACATACATACCTGATGTCCAAGGAGGTCAGAAGAGGGCATCAGTTTTCCTGGAACTGGGATTACAGAAGGTGTGAGCCATCATGTAGATGCGAGGCAGTGAATCTCAGTCCTCTGCAAGAGCAAAAAGTGCCCTCAATTGCGGAGCCAACTCTCAAAATCCTTGGCGGTCTTTTAAAAAAATGCAGTATTTTTATTGATTATTTGAGAATTTCCTATGTGTATACAGTGTGTTTTGATTATATTCACCCCCACAACTCGCCCTGGGCCCCTTGCTTTCTCCTCCAACTTCATCTCTCACTTTGAAAGTCCAGTGATTTCGTGGACTGTCCCACAGTTGGGTTTGTCTGATGTGTTTCTCACCATTTTACTGGGGTGATAGATTTGGGTTAGATCACAGATGTAAAGTACCATTCTTAGTTTTAAGAGCACAGACTATTACCACAACTCCTGGTGTTGATAGTGATCTTGGTCATTGGGTGGAGACGGTATTTGCTGAATTTGTTCGTTGTGAAGTGACATTATCTTTCCACAGTGGGCTCTTTGGAAAGAAATGACTAGGTACAACCCAACAGCCCATATTTAGGAAGAGACACACTGTGTTTCCTTGAGGGGCTATCTACAGAAATTATCTGGGATTTATATGCGTAAGAAATTTGTATTTTCCTTCAGGTTTTTTTTTAATTTTTATTTATTTGACTTTTTGGTTTGGCTTTTTTCAAGACAAGGTTTCTCTGTGTAGCCCTAGCTGTCCTGGAACTAGCTTTGTAGACCAGGCTGGCCTTAAACTGAGAGATCTGCCCTGCCTCTGCCTCCTGAGTGCCGGGATTAAAGGTGTGATCACCACTGCCCAGTTTCCCTCAGTTTTAAATGACTCTTGTCTTACTGGTTTTGGTGCTGGAGATTGAAGGAAGGGCCTTGTGCTATTCCACTGAGCTCCAGCCCATCCTCTCCCTAGTCTGTTTGCACGGTCACCTAAGTCTGTCACTGTGTATGGACTTGTGGGCACTTATGCTCTGGCTGGCAATGCCTTGTTGTATCATCTCTTTCTTTCCCACACTGCTCCTGCTTAGACTGTGGAAGCTTCTTCACCTGACTCTCATTTCCTTTCACATACACTCATTGTAGTATTTCTGCTTGAGCAGGTCCTTATTTATTGCCATACAAAATGCTTTGGGCTCATTGTACACTTCTTGTCATCTGAAATATATATTCTTAGGATCATTGGGAGAACCAGCCATTTCTAAGACTCCCTGGTTCTTTTTTTTTTTTTTTTTTTAGAAAATGGTATTTCAAACCAATGGCACTAGATGTGTTTTAATTATATTTCCTAAATTGTATTTTGCATTTCTTTGACCTATGTGCACCTTAGAAAATCAGAGTGTGGGGCTCTACAGTCCGTGGGGCTCTGTAGTCAACACCTGACATGGCCCTCATGGTTCACTCTTTGGTAGCAGCTCGTGATCAATGAGTTTTGGTGTTGTCTGTCAAGTGAGACTGTTGAAAGCATGCTCTCTTGGACTTGTCTTGAAGATTGAGTGAGAGAGTACACCAAGGTGCTTAGCAGAGTGATAGGTCAGTGCCCAGGAAAGAAAGATTAATTACAGCATAAGCTTTCCTGATGAGTTGGTATTTAAGGAATAGCAGCTGTTACAAAGAAGCCAAGGCTGTGGAGGAGTCTCCAGGGCCTTGTGTGTTCATTTCCTTAGTGACACCAGTGCTGGATGAAGGGTCTTTCATGTAAGATTGGAGTGGTCACTCACAGACACGCAGTCTTCAGGGTGGTTGATCTCATCTTCTAAGCCATCTGCCTCACAGGACCTGTGCAGTGTCACCTTTTTTAAGGGACTCATGTAGCTCAGGCTGGCAAAGGTGGCTTTGAACTTTGAGGTTGTTCTAGTCAGAGGACAATTGTGGGAGCTGGTTTTTTCCTTCTACCATGTGTACCATGTGAGTTTTGAGAGACAGAACTCAGGTATTCAGGCTTTTTTTTTTTTTTGACAGGGTTTCTTTGTGTAGCTTTGGTGCCTTTCCTGGAACTCACTCTGTAGACCAGGCTGGCTCGAACTCAGAGATCCGCCTGCCTCTGCCTCCCGAGTGCTGGGATTGAAGGCGTGCACCACCACCGCCCGGCTCTATTCAGGCTTGGTACAAATGCCTTTGCCTGCTAAGCCATCTAGCTGGCCTTGTCATGAACTTCTCATCTTCCTGCCTCCACCTATCAGGTGCTAGGATTGCTAGCCTCGCCTTTTTCTTTAAAAAAAAATATTATTTATTTATTTTTATTTTATGAGAATTGATTGGTGTTTTGCCTGCATGTATGTCTGTGCGAGGGTGTCAGATCTTCTGAAATTGGAGTTACAGACAGTTGTAAGCTGTCATGTGGGTGCTGGGAATTGAACCCTGGTCCTTTGGAAGAGTAGCCAATGTTCTTAACTACTGAGCCATCTCTCCAGCCCCCTCTTCCTCCTCCTTCTTCATTTTTAAAAATTTAATTTATTTTAAAATTAAAAAAAATTTTTTTTCATGCATGTATGTGTGCATGCCTGTGTCTGCCAGTGTCAGCAGGGGCAGAGGAAGGCGTTGGATCCCCTGAAGCTGGAGTTACAGGCAGTTGTGAGCTGCCTGGCATGGGTGCTGGGATTTAAACCTTTGTCCTCTGGAGGAACAAGAGCTCTTAACCACTCAGCCATCTCTCCAGCCCCTAGCCTTACTTTTTAAATGATGCTTCTTGTATTCAAGACATCCTCTTCTTTACTTCTCTGCCCACTTGTTAATCTTTCTGAAAACATTGCCATTGGCTTGGCATGGCGGCACATACCTCTAAATCCTGGCACTTGGGAGGTGGAGACAGAAGGATCTAGAGTTCAAGCTAGCTAACCTAGGGAGATAGCCAGAAAAAAAGGGTTTTTCCTATGGTCTTTTTGGAGCTTAGAGCCCCAAGGACTTACACTAATCCTGCCTGGAACCACTCAGTGATATGTGGACCAGAGATGACTTTATTTTTATCATGTGTGCATATGTGTTGTGTGTACGTGTGTACCGTGGCATGGGTGTGGAGGTCAGAGGACAACTTTGTGGCATTGATTCTGTTCTTCCACCTTCTGGGGATTGCACTCTGGTGGCCAAGCTATTCAAAAGCACCTTTAACATCCTGAGACACCTCAACAGCCCTGGGGCTGACATTTAATTGTAAAAACCTACATCTTAGATTCCCGTTTCACAAACTGTCCACTGTCCTTCTCTGAGGGGGAGGATGGACTCTTGCTTCATTGTAGGATGCATGTACACTTCGTGCTCATCTATTCCACATCACCTCCAGAAGGATGTCAAAGCAGAGGCGAGATGAAGGCACGAGACAGTTGTCACAGTAATGTTAAGAGCCTGCCTTCTGTGGGCTTCGATCATTGGAAGATGTGATATGACTATAAGAGTCTTGGTTTATTTCCTGACAGGAGGAAGTAGGGACTGGGGCAAAGGACTGGACTGGTCCCGGCTCTGCTCTTAATTTACCGACTGTGAGTTTGAATTAGCCCTTCATCTTCTCAAAGTGTTTCTTTCACCTGTAGATGAGGGATAAGGGCCAGGTGACTCCACCCCGCCCCCTTTGCCTGTTTGTTTCTGCCACCTGTGCTTGTTAGAGGGAGAAGAGAGTTCATGTCACGGACCAACTCTGGGGAGTGTACAGTGCTGTAGGTCAAAGCATCAGTCCACCCCGTTTCCTCTATACATCGATGCACTGTCAGTGTACATCATGACACCAGTTTCCAACTCTTGATGGTTCTTTTTATATTTCAAGCTCGGTGCTAAGAAGTTGACCTGAAATACACATAAAAGTTGCTGTGCTGTTTCTACTTCCAGTTGGGAAACCCAAGATTCAAAAGATGCTTGTAATTTTCCTAGGGTTGTGCAGCTGGTGGGCAGAGCCAGAATTCTAACCCTCACAGCTTGATCTCACTCCCATGTTCCCGACCACTGTATTTGAAACAGAACCATGTTTCAGGGTCAAACCAAACAGTTCAGCTACTGGCTGCCACTGTGAGCTCTGGCTAAGTAACTCAACGTGCCACATTGACCATTTTTTTTTTTGTCTATCTTTAGAGTAGGCTAGTAGTGGTACCCATGACTCAAGGATGCTGTGAGGATGAAGTGAATTTACTAGGAATGTGTGTGGAAGAAGACTTGAGTAGCACAGGCTTTATATAAATGCTTGCTGTTACTAGGCTAGGGGGACAAGGGCCGTGCAGTGTGGGGGTGAAGCAATAGCTTCTAGGATAGCGGCATGTGTTTGGGTGAAGAGTGTGGTGTGTCTGGCACATTGGTGGGCTGCAAGTACGGAAAAGGGCTAGACAAATGCTACAAGGTCGACCTGGGCGGTTGTAGATGCCAGGCCCTGTTGGATGGTGTATCTCCCAGGTTTCAGATTGCTTCTGAGAAGGAGCAGGCATTAATGAGCTTCTGTGTCTCCTTGCAGGATGGGGCCGAGGATGCGACATCCTCATCTTCTACAGCCCAGATGCAGAGGAATGGTGCCAGTACCTACAGGACCTTTTCGTGTCCTGCCGTCAGGTCCGCAGCCAGAAGATGCAGACGTACCGCCTGGGCCCAGATGCCTCCTTCTCTGCCGAGGACCTGCGGGTCTTCCGGGATGCACGGTGCATGCTGGTGCTCCTGTCTGCGGGGCTGGTGGAATGCTTCTGCCAGCCAGGACTGTTGCCAGTGTTGCAGCGGGCCTTCCACCCTCCTCAGCGAGTGGTGCGGCTGTTGTGCGGAGTACAGTCCAGCGATGAGGACTTCCAGGCCTTCTTTCCCGAATGGGCACACTGGCAGGAGCTCACCTGTGATGATGAGCCGGAGACCTACCTGGCGGCTGTGAGGAAAGCCATTTCTGAAGGTAAGGGTTCATGGCAAAGAGAGGCGAGCTCAAGAGGAATCATAGAGCCGCGTTCTATGTCCAGGCGAAGTATCTTTATTTGAATATTGGTCATCTGTGCTAGAAAATGAGGAAAATTCTCCTAAGGACCCCGTGTCCCCTGAGGCTCTAGCTCAGGGATAGAGTACTTTCTAGCGCGTGCAAGTCTCCGTATTCAATCCTCCGGAGATTTAAGTATTTCTTGGTTTAGAGCAGCCAGATTTCTAAGGTGGGATAGGTTGAACCTTCTTTCTAGAATTTTCTGTGCTTCGGGATGACACAGAATCCAGGTTCCCTACTAGAAAGCGGGGATAGGAAAACTTTGATGGTTACGGATGTGAATGGCAGATGGCGGCAAGCCGGCCTCAGCTTGCCTCCTGCCTCAGCCCCTCCCCCCAATCCGGGGGTCCACTTCCACCTTGTCTTTGCAATGACCTTGACAGCTTTGTTGAAGTGTCCATTAAAGGGAACCTGTTTGTGGAGAAATAACCCTCTTTTTTTCCTGTCAGCCCACCCTCTGTCTTTCACACTGCTTCTCTTTTCAAACTGGTAACATTCCAGTCCTTTCTGCAGGGCTGATGACTTCAGTGGGCCCAGGCAATATGACACACGCTCTGATGAACAGAAGCGGAAGATGAGCACTGTCACAGGTCACAGCTTTTCTTCCCCCTCTGGCCTTCATGTGTGCTGTGAACAGGCTGTGCGTCTGTCTTCTGGTTTCTTACCATTTGAGATCTTACATACTTGGCACCGGCCAAGAAACCTGGACGATTTCATTGTGCCTCAGTAGTTCCAGGTGTAACCTGGGCATTAATGTAGCTCATCCAGCCCCTCTCCCATCTCACGACCCAAATTCAGAATTTACCAACTCTAAGCTGGGCCTGGTGGTGCATGCAGGCTTGAAATCCCAGCTGCTTGAGAGACAGTGGCAGGAAGACCCAAAGTTCAAGGTTGGCCTGGGCTGCACAGTGAGTTCAAGGCCAGGCATGGGTAACTTACTGAAACTCTGTTTTAGGATGGGGTAGGGGGAGGTAAGAAGAGGGCTGAGGACGTAGCTGAGTTGTGGAACTCTTCCTCTGCCCTAGTATGTGCAAGGCTGGAGGTTCAGTCCCCAGTACTGAAGCAAGAAGGGCAATTCTGTGTCCTGATCTGCTTTCTGTTGCTGTGATAAAACATGCTGAGCAAAAGCCTTCTGGAGGAGGAAAGGGTTTACTTCGATTACAGGTTTTAGTCTATCGGAAAGGGAAGCTAAAGCAGGCCTTAAGGCAGGAGCTCAAACCAGAGACCATGGAGGAGTGCTGTGTACTGGCTTGCTCCCTATGGCTGGCTCAGTTTGCATTCTTATACAGTCCAGGACCACCAGCCCACAGGGAAGCCCTTCCCAGACAATCATTCATCAAGAAAATGCCCCAAGGACATGCCCACAGGCCAGTCTGATGGTGGCAGTTCTTCAGTTGAGGTTTCCTTCTTCCCGGGTGTTATAACCAGTGGGTAGGACCAGGTCTCAGCATGGTAGAGCCCTGCTCACTTTGTAATACAGATAACTGGTGTTAATGCAAGAGATAACTCACCTGAAATGCTTGGGACCCCGTTTGTAGTTTTCTAGAGTTTGCTTGTTTTGACTTTGAAATGATAGAAAAAGCACACCATTTGAATGTGTATGATCATGTTTCATTGCTTTTTGGGAGCTGTGAGCTGTGCAAACTTACAAAGAACCCAGACACACTAGTTATTCCTCCCCAAGAGTTACGTCATTGCAGTGGTCCAATGCCACCTCATTGCAGGCCACCGTGATCCGCCGCCAATCAATCATTCAGAGTTCCCTGGAAGTATCGTCACTTCACAGTGTGTACTCATAATTAGTCTCAAAACAGTATTGTGGCGATATTTTTAAAAATATTAAAGAGTTGAGAAGAAGCTCGATGATGAAGTACTTGCTTAACATACGTTAAGTCCCGAGATGGGGTGCTGGAGGGTCAGAACTTGTACTGCTCTTGCAAAGAACCTGAGTTTGGTTCCTAGTATCCACTTCAGGTGGCTCACAACTTCCAGTAATTTCAGCTCCTCTGGGAGTTATGTGTTCCTGGGGCATCTACACCCACATGCACATACATGCATGCAGACATGTGCACATATAACTAAAAGTAGTAAAAATAAATCTTAAAAAGTAGAAAGGGGCCGGGCGGTGGTGGCACACGCCTTTAATCCCAGCACTTGGGAGGCAGAGGCAGGCGGATCTCTGTGAGTTCGAGGCCAGCCTGGGCTACCAAGTGAGTTCCAGGAAAGGCGCAAAGCTACACAGAGAAACCCTGTCTCGAAAAAACCAAAAAAAAAAAAAAAAAAAAAGTAGAAAGGGATGCGTTTACTGTTGTTTGGGTGTGTCCAGTGGTTAGACACTGGCATACATTGATCTCCTCTGGTATTTTACTTTTTACTCCGGATTCTGGCGCAGTATGCCTTTCAGCAAAGTGAATTATTTCACAGTAGTGTTTCTGTTCCAAGAGCAAACAACCTGTCATTGGAAAGAGATTATTTTTTAATAAGCAATTGAAATAAGCTGCTTAGTGAAAATCTACAGTTCAGAATCAATGGGACATACAGAATTAATGAAATGGTGGGAGATGGAAACTTAGATTGCTGGTGCTCACACATAGCCAGTTAGACTTGAATTTGAATAAGTGCTTCTCAAATTTTCATGTGCAAAATAGAACCTGAGGACCCTATTAGTAGCATATGTTGACTGAAGACTGGGTGGAACTCAAGAATCTGTAGTTTTTTAATTAATTGATTTATTTATTCTTCTCTCATACATTACACCAGGACTGCAGTTTCCCCTCCCTCTACTCCTCCCAGTCCCTCCCTCCCAACTCCCCACTCCCCCGGATCTACTCCTCCTCCTTTCCCTTCAGAAAAGAGCAGGCCTCCCAGGGATATCAACCTGGCCTAACAAATTACAGTAAGACTAGGCAAGACCCTCATATCAAGGCTGGATGAGGCAACTCAGTAGGAGGAAGAGGGTCCCAAGAGCAGGTGAAAGAGTCAGATACACCCCCACCCCCACTGTTAGGAGTCCCACAGGAACACCAAGCTACACAACCTTAGCATATCTGTAGAGGACCTAAGTCAGACCCATACAGTCACTCCAGTGTCTGTGAGCCCCTGTGAGCCCTGGTTAGTTGAAGATTCTGCATTTCTAACAAGTTCCTATGCTGTTGCCAGTGTGCCCCAGGGTCCACCACCTTCAGGCCACTGGTCACAGCTCTATGTGCATGAGCCATTTTCTCAAAGCTTCACTTCTCTGGAAACCAGGGCAGCTCCTGGATACCCACTGGTCTAAGTATAAAATTAGACCAGTGTTTGATAGTTAAACCATTAGTTTTCAACATGGAACCCCAGAGTTCTCTTCTACTTACAAAGTCAGTGTGTTCACTCTGGCAGGTTTTAATCTTTAGGTTTTCTGGATACAAATGGTTCTGACTTTGAGGTGGGGGCCCTGCTGCTACATTAACCCCTACACTCTCTCCCCTTAATAAATGATAATTATTTCTATTTCATGAAAAATATTTTGGAGGTTTCATAATATCTCTAAGTTTGGCAGTCTCCTTAAAATTGAGCAGATGTTTTAATTAGAGTCTGCAGTGTGTTGGAGTTTATCTTCCAAGTTCTTCATCTGTAAAATGATGGTGTTGGACCAGATGACATGGAAGGTTTCTTTCAGGCCCCTGGGCTGTAGTAGTATACACTTGCTAAGAAGATGGCAAGTCACCGAAACTTTTCAATGGGCCTGGTTCAGTTCCCAGCAACAATGCATGGCAATATGGGAGGCTATACTATTGTTCTGGAGTCTTTTCTGGACTTGTTGGGTGATTATTTTCAAATAAGGAAGTGAGAAAGCCCAAGGTATAGCACAACAATTATTTCCTCTTTTTACTGAAGCTCTATTCTTTGCTGCAAATCTCACTGGAATACAAAAATAGATTCTGTGAGACTATGTGGCAAAGAACTCAGTGGGTGATAGTGAGCTTATTTCAAAGGTTTTTCTGTGTGTTTGTTTGCACTTATGTGCATAGGCATGCATGCCCACATGCTCAGTGTAGAGAGAGGCACTAAAGCTTTTGTTTAGCACTGCAGGAGTGATCTTAGCTGCTTTTGAAATTGTTTACTCTCCCTGTGTGTTCAGGTGTGCAGAGGCCAGAGATTGACCTCTGGTGTCTTCCTCTATTACTCTCCACCTTGTTTTTTAAGACAGGTTCTCTCACTGAACCTGGAATTTACAGATTGGCTAGACTGACTGCACCCCACCGTCATTTCTCCAGCACTAAGATTACAAGCAAGCTCCACCATGCCTAGCTTTTAGGTGGATGCTGGGGTTTGAACTCAGGTCCTTGGGCTTACACAGCGAGTACTGTACCAACTGAGAACCCAACCCCTGTCTGCCTTCCTCATTTGCATTATCCTCTGCCTGCTTCCCTTGCCTTACCACACCTTCTATGTTTCAGGAGGTCTCATGGTACCCAAAATTATAATGTATTTCCCCTTTGGTTCCCATGGGAAACTATGAGAGGGTAATGTCTATATCTGGTTTTCTTTGTGATATTAGCATCCTGTTGGTTTTTATTTTTCCAGTTTTATTGAAGTATAATTGACAAATAAAACTAAATATACTCTAAGTGCAAAAATAAGGATTTGTAATACATATATAGTGTAAAAAATAATTAGCATGGTCAAATTAGTTAACATACCTCTGCCTCCCAACCCCCGCCGCCGCCGTGTGTGTGTGTGTGTGTGTGTGTGTGTGTGTGTGTGTTGAACTCTTTGCAAGCTCCAAGTAAACACTATGATATTATTAACTCTAACTTCTATATTGCACAATGGAGTCCCAGAGCTTACTCATTTCCAGACTGAAGTTTGAACCTTTGGATGGAGTGCCATCCCCCAGCTCCCATCCCCTCCCAGCCCTGGCTACCACACGCTACTCTACTTCCATGAGTCTGACTTTAGAGTCCATGTGTAAGGGAGCTCATGCAGCATTCATCTTTCTGTATCTGGCTCACGACCCTTACCATAATGTCCTCTGAGTTCATGCACAGTGCAAATGACAGACTTTTCTACTGTTTGGTGGCTGAGTAATATTCCTTTATATATTTTCTCAAATTAAAAGGAATATTTTCCCCCAAATAAAGTAATATATGCTTATCACAATGCATAAATTTTTTAAATGATTTTTTCCCTTTTCACAAGTAAATGAAGAGACTCTTCACATGCTTCATGCCTGATTTTGTGAATCTCTGTTGATTTTTTCCCTTTCATATTACCTCTAGTGTTCCCACAGAGTGGAGAGCCTACACCGAGCGTCCCCACATCCCCATGAACTTGATCTGTGGTTTTACTGTGGGTTTGGTTGTTGTACTTTTTTAAAGGTTTCCCTTTGTCCTGGTTTACTTCAATATATGGAACAACTAGTAATAAATTGAAAGCATGTGTGCCCGTGTGTGTGTGTGTGTGTGTGTGTGTGTGTGTGTGTGTGTGTG